>OZ010577.1:19625226-19670226 GCA_963932145.1 Acanthosepion lycidas
AGTAAATATTTTCAGGCAAAATCAGCTTCTAATTGGTCAATAAACACACAAGTGGGTGTTGCAATCCACCCATGTACAAATATTTTTCCAGCACATGACCAAGTCAAGTTTTCCCGCCATTTTCTGTGAGCCTGTCATGTGATTACATCAATTATAAATAGTAGACACGAGCTTGCTTTCTATCTCTCTTCTCACTACAAGATGTAGTCTTAAAAGGATTCTCATCTTGACCATGGGTGGTCAGAGTTTAAAAACATTGATGCATGCATGTACATTACAAACTTTTCCAACCTACATTACAAACATACGAAACATTTACAAACAAGCAACAAAAACATTTCTCTTTGAAATTTTCTTCTAAAGCTACAGTTTATTTAGCATTTCTCAGCTTTATAATTAATCCAACTTTTGTGAGTTCAGATAAAAATATTTCACAGTCTAAGGGACATAACACCAACAGAACTTTAACTTCTAAGCATGTACATCAATACACAAAAATAAATACAAATGTTATTGTTTTAAAACTATTTTGTTCCTTCTTGTATTTCATGTTTTGTGGTATTTTACGTTAGATATAAATTGTGTGGTTATGTTATTCATGCAGCCATAAACAGAAATCTACAAATGGTCCATTCTTGTTACCACTACCACTAAATATGGTAACCCTGATGTTTGACATGGTGTGAGAAAAAAACAAATAGGCCACTACAATGTCATTGCTGGAGATGACAAATAACTACACACTAGTTTTAAAAAGACAAAACAATTCATGGAGTAAATAAGAACAGCAGAAAGTCAACAGTTTTGGTACTTTTTTATTTAATAGACAACAGCAGCACATGAATGATTCTTCATTTTTGAGTAACAGAGTGAAGACTGTCCAGACTTAAACATACTGGTTTTCTCTGCCTTCCAACTTGATGGAGGCAAAACAATCCAGTATGACTAGCTTTCTTTCTTTTTGTTCCAATTTGATGGGCATAAGTTAGACCACTATGAATATTTTCATTTCTACATCTTTAACTGAAAATGAAGAAAGATGAAGAGTTGGTGTCAATCTAGAACTGTCATGAGACATTTTAGAAGGATGGTGATTGGTTTATATTAGCCAATCAACATCTTTATTCCAGGTCAGTCTGTCCTACAAATTCAAAATTTGAATTATCTCCCTTGCATTAGAGTTTAAATTTTTATTGTCCTTTGTACATTTGTATAAAATGTCCTGGATTTGAAAGTCTAACATTTGAATGCTTAACATTGAAGTGGAGTGTAAGGCTGATTTGACAGATAAAAAGAAATAATTTCACAGCTTGCAAAACATAAAACAATGCCAGATATTTAAAAAAATAATTGGCAGTCACCAACTGTGAAAACATTGAAAATCCTAGCTGCATGTCTGATAAGGGCAAACTGAGGACAATTATTTCATCAATCTCTGTCTGGTATGAAGAGAGAAGTTATAAAAAATTCATCATTGTCAAGTTATAAAATGTTAGTTTCTAAATCAAGTGGCAAAACATTTGAGACCAATCACCAGGCCTCCTCTAAAAGATATTCAAAATGAAAATTGAATGAAATGGGTAACAGAATACATTGTTACAGGTGGTATATTTTCCGGTTGCCTCTAGCTTGGATTGAAACGTAGCTGAATCGGCGTTGGTCAGAGAATCTACCCATAAGCCCTATATATATAGTAGCAGTAATAGACATATTTAGTTGGATTGATGTGAGTTTGTGAACCTGGGCTTCACACTGATGATCGCAAATAGCATGAAACCCAGGGTCACAAACTCACATCAATCCAACTAAATATGTTAGCTCTATCACTGATATTGAGCACTTTCCAATAAGTACCACTCATATATAATATATATATAATATATAAATAATATATATAAAAAATTGCATATATATATATATATATATATATATATATATATATATATATATATATATACACATACATATATTTAGATTTATATACATACACATTTTACATACATATATATATATATATATATATATATACATGCACATACACAAGCACTAACTATATACACACATATATGTGATTACTAGTAGATAATAATGTTACAGAATGCAAAATCCTGTCCAAGATAGACAATTACTAGCCAGAAGATCTATGGTTGTGGAATTCTGACAGTCATTGATTGCCATTGTCTAAGTTTTGGATATAAGATGAAAACAGCAGGAAGTCCAGACCCAGATTCCTCAAAGAGGCTAGGCAACATTTGGTGGGAATGCTAAGTCAACCAGTGGGCATATGTTCTTTTAAAGATTTTCCTTCTGCTATCTCCTAGTATTGAGGATATCACATTTGTCCCTTTTGTATAATAAAGCAAATAAGAAAAAAAAATTGCCCTTTCTTGATACAGTTTATGAACTGGTATTGGGGCCTGAAGGACTGAATCTAGAGGGGACATGGAATAATAACAAACATACTATCATATAGTGTCAGTTTAAAAAAAATAACATTCATTGTCAACAGGCATGACTACAAGCATAGATTAGTAAGTCCAAAACTTGACACCGTTATTAGCTGTATTTTGATCTGCAATGTTCCT
The DNA here is from genome assembly GCA_963932145.1 of Acanthosepion lycidas. Taxonomy (NCBI): domain Eukaryota; kingdom Metazoa; phylum Mollusca; class Cephalopoda; order Sepiida; family Sepiidae; genus Acanthosepion; species Acanthosepion lycidas. The sequence continues at coordinate 19,627,812 of OZ010577.1, forward strand.
TGTATAATGTTCAATCTCTATGATTAATGATGATACAGTGGGTTATGTGCATTGACAAAGAAGGAGATTATGCTGAAAAATTAATACTTGTTGTTATATAATATAATTTTCCCCATTAATCTCCAAATGTAGACTGTATTTGATAGCATATAAAATGAGTGTGTCATTGTGTGCAGTGAGTTTAGCAATAATGATGAGGAAGCTTATCTATCACCCCTGAAATAGACAACTTCATGGTTTGAATGATGTACACCACTTGGTAGTTCCCCAAATAAATTATGCATTTTATCAGCCAGTAAATACCATAGAAAGATAAAAACGAAGAAATGGTCCTTGGTTAAATAACTTCTTTTTCCTGAGGTTGTTCTTTTTTATTATTAAGAAAGGAATGACATTTAGAAAAGTTCTATAGTGTTGCTTAATACCGCACAAAAGAGACAAATTAAATACTTATCATTAAATTTATACTGTGTTTTTTCTCTTTATTTATTAAAAGAGAATAACTGATCTGTATGAGAGATTCAGTTGTACACTCATTGGCCTGAAAATTCTCAGATCTATTTTGTGTGATCTCATTTGCAGATACAGAGATTCTTGATAAAGGGAGGTAATAAACTCCAGTTCATTTTATTTTAGTTGACAAAGCATTTCTTAAATTCTAATTGTTGTAAAAGCATTTTTTCATTTTTTTTTTTTTTTTGCTTTATTATTTAGTTTCTTTTTTTCTTTTCTTTTTGATTACTTTTGGTTTAAAATACTCTCTTTATTACTCTCCAAGTAATTCAAAACAAACTTATATCAATTTTTTTAAAAATATTGAAACATGCAGATATAAAATTTTTAGTTAATAGATGTGTGCAATGGAAAGAAATGCATAAAAAAAGATATCAAATATGAAATTCAGAAATGTTTTTATCCCAACAGCTCCTCAAGAATTATTTTTATATCGTTTTTCTGTTAGTTTTTATCCTAACAACTCTACAAGGATTATTTTTATCCTGTTCTTAAAATGTTTTTTATACCAACACTATAAGCGTTATTTTATATTGGTTTTATATTGTTTTTTAACCAACAATGCTGCAAACAATATTTTTATATTGGTTTTAGAATGGTTTTTATACTAGCAACTCTACAAGCATTATTTTATATTGGTTTTTATATCCATATCTCTACAAGCATTATTTTTATATTGTTTTTATATTAATTTTTATAGCAACAGCTCTACAAGCATTATTTTTATATTGTTTTTATATTGGTTTTTATACCCACAACTCCACAAACCTTATTTATTTTTGTACAAGTACACCACCAATTTTCTGGTGTCCTTTGTTCCAGAACCATGCCTGATTATTCATTTTGCCAGATCAACAAAAGTCATGTAATCACAAGTGAATGATATACTCTTCAGACACACTAATTATATGTCTCTGATATTTCTACATCATCATTGAGTGTTAGAAACTTATATTAAACTATTATTAAATGTAAATTATATGTGAATTTAATGATTGAATTAGTTTGGCAATTGTGTGAAACTGAACTATTTGCTTCTAATTCTTTCCAGATTAAAAGAATTCTGGACCATCAGTTGATGGAAAATTGGTGGTGCACCTGTACAAAAGATTTATATATATACCAGTAAGTTTGTAGCATATAAATATACTAGTGTGCCTGTATCATCAAAAAATGACAGGAATATTTATGTGGTTTTGCAATTTTGTACAGTTTCTGAATAAGTAACCTAGGTTTTTTATTTATCCAATTAACTTTATTTTCATACATGAAACATTGTACTTGAATACTAACTAAAAGAAATACTAAGCAATATATTAGCAGCCTCATTTACCCTATTTACTAATGGGACATTTAGTTACTATAGTCACACTAAGTATGTTCATTTATTGGCTATGAGTAAACCCTCCTTTTACTCTAACAATGGTATATCTCATGAATAAAAAAGGAAGATCAGGATGTGTGACTAATATATATATATAACATCCTATTGTGCTTTATATTATAGAATATATTCTTATCTTGCCTTTCATGAACCTGCCAGCAGGACATAAATTTTTGAATACATATAGCTAATATCCAAAAGATGATGCATTTATTAACATATGGATTGACGTTTCTGATGAGGACCAGAGTATATCTCTGCTTTGCCTCAGATTCAAGTGTTGCTCTCAAGCATGTCTATCTGTAATCCGAGTGTAGTATAGTATCTGTGCTCTGGGAAAAGTGGTACACACTACATATATATGTGGAAGGTTGAGGGGATGAAAATTTGGCCTTGTAAAAATATTCAATTCATCCACAAAGGAAAAGGAAAGGAAGAAGTCAGCAGGTAAAATGTGTAAATCTAAAAAAATTCATATTTCATTGAGATGTTTTACAAAAATTGTTTCTCTATTTTTCTTTTTTTTAGCAATTAGACCAGACACTGGAAAATGTCTTACTTACTACTTTAACTCAGACTGTTACATCTGTTTGCTACTTTGACTATCACAGTGACTGCATGATATATCAGACTTTTATTTATACCTGGCACACATCGTAATCAACACATAATGAGCATGAATATTTGCAAGTTTATTACTTAAAAGGTATGGAATTTCTAATAACTTAATAACTCTACATGCTTAAAGTGGAAACTTAAGATTTCTATCTGTAAAAGAAAGCAAGCATTTGTCTGACTGTGCATCTGCGTTATTTTCTTTGTTTTTTAACTCTGAAATTAAAAAGTAATTAGTAACTTCAAACAAGATGATAATTCACTTACTAAGATTTAATGATTAACAAACTTATCTTCCAGACTAATTTTCTAATATAGGAAGTTCAGTCCACATAGGGTTTTCCTACTATTGCAGTCTTGTGTCAGTCTAAGCTAAGCCTAGTAAATAATTTTAACATGAAAGGAGATTAATTTTTTTTTATTTGAGTTCACCCCATGCAAGACAGTAAAGCCACTGAGACACAAGGGTATGGAAAAGTTAGAAAGAGAAACATTCAAAAGAAGAGTAATAATCAGAAGGACAGCATATAGGAATTGAAATTGCTTTTAAATTTTTGCAAATTAAAGTTGGCTGGAAAGCATGGAGTCAGAAGCAAGAAGTGTGAGAAAAGAAACAAGAAGTGTGAGAAAAGAAACTGTTAGCATAGAATTTATGGTTACACCTCAACAGCTCAACTGTAAATTGAAATGTAAATTATAAATGAAAATGTATATTTGTATATATTAGTAGCATTGTAAATCATTTACTTGTGCTGTAAATCAGAGGTTCCCAACCTTTTTTAGCTCATGGCCCACTTTGAACCCAGAATTTTTCTGTGGACCATGAAATTATTATAGTGTAAAAAATTACATTTTACATAGAATATATGAAATTTGCCATGGCCCATTGTGGCTATTGGTTGGGAAATACTGCTGTAAATGACAATGACACTTAGAATTAAACCTGGCAACTTTTCTTTTGTACAGAATTGTGTCATTGTTGTTGATAATCACAAGATTTGAGGTAGATCCTTTGTTCATTCTTTTAATGAATCTATGACAGCAAAGGAAAGATTCCTCTTTTAGAAAGAAACAAATTGATAACTGAATTTTTTCATTAATTTACTCATAGAAAATGTGGAAAAAGATATGTCAGATTAATCTATTAATGAATAATTTATATCATCAATTCATTTTTTTTTCTTCTTCAGTAAAATTTCCTTTTTTTTCTCATGAATTACAGCTGATAAGGAATGGATCAGCCAGATTATTGCATTGACAACAGAAGAGATTTGAGTCTCAGAACAATAATGAATATGTTAATCCCACTTTTCAAAGTCATAGACAATATAAAAGTAATTAAAATTAGTAAATTAAATAGAAACCAATCTGAAAAAAAGGTCTGTTCTGAATTTAAAATCATGGAATAGACAATGGGAAACTACTTCACTGTTTTCCAAGAAGTCATGGAAATTTATAAAAATTTAACTCCCTACTAAATCCTAAATTCTTGTGTCAAACACAAAAAATCTAGTTAGTAGAGATAGAAAGGAAAAAGATTACTCCTTTTTTCATTGGCCAATAAATAGGAAAACATATTTTTCCATAAATTCAAAATGAATCACAAACAATTTTGGCAGTTTTTAACCACTAAATTCAAAAGATTTACACATGTAACCATTTTTTTTTTTCACAAACTGTCTAGATCTCTTAAAAATACACTTCTCTCAAAAGAACATAACAACCAACAATTAAACATTTATTTATTGCACACTAACTTATAAAAAATAAATTTTTCATAAATTCAGAGATGATAAAGAACAGGAGTTTCTGGAGAGCCATGATTGCCTATACCTTTAGTTATATGACATTAAAAATCATTTAACAAAGCATATGTTTCTAGAAGAGCTTAATCATGATAAAATCTTTAAAATTGGAGACCTAAATGATGGTCAAAATGGTTTTGAATTTGCTTATGTGACAAGTAATAGTACCCAAATTTTAGAAAAATATTTTAACACTACTTATTGAGCAAGGTGAATTATTAACACCTTAGAAGATTATGTGTCATATTCTCCCAGGATGTGAACAATCAAAGCTCTCCACAAATTTGGTCAAAAGCTGCTTATAAGAGAAACTTACCATTTTTAAAATGGATGAATTCAATCACTTTTGAAGGTAATGTATGTTTTTATTTTTAATTTAATATTTTTTCTCTTGATTCTCTTCAATGTCTTCCTACATTTGCATGAACATTGATTTAGGTTGTTTTATATATATATATATATATATATATATATATATATATATTGACTATGTCTGTCATACTCCTCCTGCCCTTCTCTCTATATCACCTTACATCAACTTAAAACTACCCCTCAAAAGTGTATAAAAACTATATGTAAATTTAAAACATTTTTTCACCCTTGGAAGTGTGGTCTGATGAACCAGGTAAAAACTATAAACCTGGGGAAATAAATTATAACCAATGGACCCTTAAGGTTGTTTCTTTTCTATTTAAATTGAATATATATATATATATATATATATATATATATATATATATATATATATTGATGTATGTTTCATTAAATAATATAGACAAGTTTTTTCTATTTATTTTATGTAAATTCTTTTCATATCATCAGAAAAGCTTAATAGCATTATCATTAAAAGAAGAAAGAAAATCACAATATTGATACATATTTTTTTTAATCCTATCTAAGCTTTCAGCTTACATAAGTCATTATCAAAGATGACAATTACATTACAATATATTACACAATACACGGACAAAACAATAATGATAGTCTGTTTTTGTTTACATTGAATATTTCCAAGCAACAACAAACTCATGCATATGAGACGCTGGAAACGAAAATCACACCGCAGCTCATGACGTCACACATTACCACACGAGAGTGAAAACAAGACGTATTACGTATGGGAAGCCATTGGTATAAAACAATGGCTTCTGTTATCAATTATAGGCATTTAAGAATATTTGTGGAGATCTCATAGTTTATTTTGTTCAGGTTAGATTTCAACTGTTTTATGCACATAGCTTCAAGAATTTTTAGTTTTTGTTTATTGTTTTCATGTTTAAGTATAGTTGAGTTTTCAATGAGGATTTTCTGGAATTGTGTATGTGGCCAGGCATGTTGTTTTAAATGCCTAAAAATGTTAGAGTTATCATTCAAATGTAGTGTCAAGCATTGTGAAAGCAAGTTTGTGGTATGACCAACATAAATATTTTTTAATCCATTGGAGATACAATCTCCCCATCTTCTTTTTTCTTTTTTAAACAAAAAGAAAAAAGAAGATGAAAATGTAGGACCAGCCGATTTAGACTCGTTCCATGATTTCCTTCATGACATCCCTTGGAATGTAAATTTAAATCCTGTTCATAAATGCACATCTGAGGTCTCCTCCTGGGTGAAAGTGCAGATGGATGATCTGAAAAACAACTGATCTGTTCCTTGTTAAGAGAACATTGCTACATATGTAATGCTAAGGTCTCAACACCAAAATAGAATGACAATTGCGTGTAAATGTATGCTTGAATGCATGGATGTGTATCTGTGCCTAACCTCAGATTATTTATATGGGTTTGTTTGTATGAACTAAAATGCATATACCTGTATGTATGTGTGTCTATGCATCTGAGAGTGTCATCCCAAACAAACACAGAAGATAATTCACCCCTCCACCACACACAATCGAACACAAATAAGCATAAATAGATCCACCTTTGAAAAAATAAACCAGTTTTTCTGATGACCGTAAAAATGTGAAACCCAGGGTTACAAACTAATATCCATGCAATTGAATATGTTAGCTCTATCACAGATATTGAGCATGTTCCACTAAGTACCACATATATATATATATATATAAAAAATACACACACACACATATATATGCACACACACACATATATATATGCACACACACATATATGCACACACATATATATATGCACACACACACACATATATATGTGCACACACACACATATATGCACACACACATATATATATATGCACGCACGCACGCATACACACACGCATATATACTATCATGATTATAGGAGAAAAAATTGACTCTTAAAAATACATGGTTTAGCAGTAGGTTTGGGTTAAAATTTTGTACACCTTGTTTACAATATTTAGAAATATCGGATTAAATTTACTTCATTTAATTATGACATTAACTTTACATAAAATGTTCTTAATAAATAATTTCTCATTAATTGTGTTTAAAATATCATGTTTGCTCCTAAAACTAAAATTCAACATGTTATTTTTAAATACCTTTCAGAAAGAAAAACAAATTACTCATAAAAAATTTGATTTTATCATCAACATGTAACAGGGCACTGACCTTGTTAAAACATTTAAATGTATGAAATTACAGGATGGTGATTTGGCAAGACTATTAATTGGATAATAATTATTAAAATTTTCAGGGGAGTAAGTTGAATGAATGGTTGAGAAGAAAATTAAAAATGAAATGCATTAAAATTTATGTTTTAAAATTATAAAATGAAATTAAGAACAGTTCCAAGGAGAACTGAAACCAGATTTAACTCGACAAGATTCAGTAAAAGTGAGCAAAGCCAAGATTCCCAACCCCATCCACTTTCCTCTGATAAGAAAAAGATGATTAATGTGTTGTCTGAATTGCTTGAGTTCTGGCAAACTTAGAATTCAAACATTTTTAAACTATCACAGAAAATAATGATCTAAATTATTTTAGACAAATAAACAAATTATCTGTCTTGTGTTAAGCCTCAAGATTCGGGATTTGTTTATATTGATCGCCCGAGAACCAACTTATCTTTACAGAAAGATATCTAGGAAAATTTTAAATATACAAAGGAAATACAATATGGTTAATTAGCAAGATTACCTATGATTAAGGTGTCCCTTTTCAGCAACAATCATTTGCAATTTTTACAATTATCATTATTTGGGATTTCTGGAGAAGAATATTTTGCCAGTAAAAAAAAACTGCTGGTCAATTTACAGGAGTATGGAGATAATGAAACTGAGCATTGTGAATTGGCATTTTCTGGGGCCTGGCTAGGTAAAGTGAAGTTATTAATCATTGTTATCAGAAAAAATTTTCCTGTATAAAGCCAGCATGCATTTTGCTTAGTGGTTATTTTTTCCAAGTGAAAAGCAGAAATCAGACACAAGAGACACACCTGCACAGATATATATGCATGAAAGAAGAATTGAGGAGGAGTCAACTGGCTAGTTATTACTTTAATGAATTTCAACTAGAAATCTTCAAATCCCCATTTTTGGAGTAGTGTACTGATTTGCAGTATCTAATACAGACATTTTATTCAACTATTTTTTCTTTATATTCAATAAACCTTTTTTAGAATTATCAACAGTGTTGTGCATTTTATTGAAGGAGTTCTTATTCCAGCCTGAATTCTGACACAAGTGGGGACAAAAGTGACAAAAGTTTACCACAGCCACAGACAGGAATTAACACAATCTTTTCTGTGGTACAAAATGTACATAGTGGGGTTCACACTAGACTTCACTGTTTCCCCAATATTTTAGGATTTTGGGAAATCTGAATCAACCCTATCAAGCCAATACATTGGCCCCAACTGATGGAAGGGAAAAAAAAGCCATAGGATCTGTAAAGTCAGTATTATTCAACAAAGCTGGTGGAACTAGTGACACATGACAGAGAAAAATAAGAAGAGACAGAGCTTGGAGCGAGAGGGTGTGGTATGTGAGTTGAAAAGTAATCGGTGTCTTGTTAGGCACATCAACCATAAAGTGTTGTCAACATTACTAGGTTACAAATATGTTTGTTGTTATGAATAACAATATCATAGAGAACAATATTAAATTAACTTTATTTAACAAATAATAGCATTTTTAAATACATTTTGCAGTGTAAAAACAGAATCTAAGAATAAAGTCTTTGGAAGAAAAGTCTGTTAAAAATTAGATATTGCAAAATATTATTAAAATTAACTTTTTTTGAGAGAAATTTTGTAACATTTGTAATAAGACTAAAAGAAAATAGAATTAATAAATTATTTCTTTAAATCAAGTAAAATTAAAATGTTACGTTCTGTTATAAGAAGTGTGATAAAAATTCAAAATAATTTTTTTCTTTGTAAGAAAGAGAAATAGACATCACACAAAAATAAAGTTGATCATTAGTTTCTTTGCTTTCATGAATAAAAAATTTCATAGAAAAGAATATTAAATTAACTTTATGCAAAAAATAGTATATTAACTTCCAAGTAGCAAGGACAAGTTTCCTAAATTACATCGTGAATTTTGCACAAAAAGTTTGTTTTTGAAATGAAAACATAAAATAATATAATATATCATATTAGGTTCTAACAACAAATCCTTCTGTTTGCATAAGTATGATTGTCTTGATTTAATATAAATTGTCTCAAGGACTTTTAAGTAATAATTGTAATGTGATCCACTTAAAACTGAGGCTACATTTAAATGGAAATTCTGATATTATATGAATTGTATTCAGGATGCATCTGATTCTCTTTGTTCATTTTATTTTAAGTCATTTTCAAATTTTTCATTCCACTCAAATTTAATAAATCAATAATAAAAATATAATAAAACAAAACTTAAATATATAAAACCTGACAGAAGCCAGAAATAATGTCAAATTTATTGTCTTCCATTAATATTTTATTCTGTTGCCATGAACTACCATATATACTCGCATATCATGTGACTTTTGAAGATCTAATTTTGGAGCTACTTTTAAGAAGGTTGCATCATACATGACATATAAAATTAGCATATGTACTGCTGGCCTTGACTACACCATTGACCAAATTATATATGTATTTACTGTAGTTGAAAAGTATAGCTGTATTTAAAATAAACATGATTTTGATAAAACTGAAGTTTTACTTAATTGTATCCAATAATAATGCATATAATATTCACATATATTATTGTATTATAAAATACAAACATAGTGAATATGCATCTTTTTCATTGCTTACCTTTATATGATGCTTAGCTCTTTCTTGTTCAGTTGTTTATGGCTGTACACATTTAAGCAATGAGTATAGCATTACTAACAATACTTTTATCATTCTCTTTTACTTTTTTAACTAGAAGATGGAATAAAAAGATAGAGGAAAAGAGGTGAGTTTATTGCAATTTTGTCTCTCAAAAAAGAAATTTGCATGATACATGAGATGCATGATAAAATAATTTTTTATGTGAAAATTTGGTGGTGGGGGGGGGGGTGGAGTCACATGATATGCAAGATCATGCATTACATGAGTATATACAGTAATTCCTATAAATTTTCTTATGTAAAATGTCTGCTAAAAGATTCTTTGAAAATAATGTCTCACCTATTTATTTCTGTTGAAACTACAAGGAGCACAATGACACTGTTGGTTAGAGCAAGTTTTCAGTTATTTTCAACATATTCACCCTCATTGGGAAAATAATAAATAAATAATTATATGTATATACATAAATAATAATACATAATAAATACAGATTAACAATAAAAAATATAATAAAAAAGAATTATAATCAATAAATAAAAGTATTATCAAACCATATAATAATTATCAATGTACATTTATTTATATATTTCCTATCCAGTCTATAGTAAGAAGGGAGGTAAATCAACTTATGTTAGTAAAATTATTTATATTACTTCTCTTAGTCATTTTACTAATCTATACAAATAAAAAATGTATCTGCATTTAGGCAGACTTACTTCCCGAGTAAAATGAACCGTTTAATTAATCAGTTCCTCTACTCCTACTTTTCTTTGATTGCAGTCCTATTTGCTCAGGCCTTTCATATGAGGCACTCAGATACCTTTGTCTATTAAGTAACCACCTTGCTTCAAATTGGTCTTGAAATAAACTTTGTCATTGCCATCTTTGTTATTTTGTTGCTAATCTTTTTCTTCCAAGAGATCATTCCATTTTACCATTTATTAAACACATAAAATTCTAAAAGATATTGAGCAAAAAGTGATTTATATAATATCAGGAGCAATCAATGAATAATAGATACCATTGAACATCTAAAGAATTAATTAAACTATTCACTGGCCTCTGTTTTCGGTGTGAATTCTTTATTTCCACTTTATTGAATCTCAATACATTGTTTCAAGACTTTTGTTTCATTGCACCTCACTACTAAAACTTTCTAACAATTGCCATCATTTTGGATGCCACAGGTACACTAGTATACATATAAAATCCTTACTCTTTAAGCAACACTTGCATTAACTACTTACCACTGACAATTCCTTGCTTCTTAGTTGTCAATGATTTCTTTAGTAAAACCAATAGTAAGGTATTTCTGTAATAAAATCATTCACAATGGAATTTTAGCAAACATGGACCTTCATACCCACAAAAAAATAGGGTGTCAAAAGGATGGTTTTCCCAAGACACTGCTTTTATTTTAACTAGCTTCATTCTTTGTTTTAAAAAGCAATGATTAGAATAATAATAAAACCAAAACATATGAAAGTGAATTTATATATTTATAATTATAAACAGTATTTATTTATTAGATTGTTCATTTACTATTTATTTATGCTATTGTTTATTGGAATATTTTGTGATGTCAATGAACAATTGTTGCCACATTTGTAATGTCAACAAATACTTGTTGTCACTTTTGAAATGCTCATTGTAGTAGAGACTTTGTAATTGCAGATACAACTATAATAATGCTGTTGAACAATTCTGGTGTCAGACACCTTCGAATATCGCACTAATAGAACTTGTTCAATAATACTTGCTCAAAAAGTAACCACCGAATAGTAATCCGTATAGTGATCAGTATAGAGAAATAGTGTAGAAATAGTGAATAGTATAGAGAATAGCGAACTGTATAGTAATAGAGGACAGAATAGAAATGATGATCAATTAGACATCATGCTAATTCCCATATATATATATATATATTTCCTTTACTATCATATGATCTACTTATTCAAAATGGGATCGCCTGTGTTTGCTCTCTGGCAATACATTTTCAAACTGCAGTGCCTGCAGCAACACTTTACTCCTGTACAACACCTCCCCTTTTGAGATGACTTCCTCTGGAGCCCATATTTCTTCAACTTCAGTTCAATATTCAAATGTTCCATTGCTGTTCTTTTTCTTTTACTGTACCTCCTTGGTTCACTAACTTCTAGTGGACTGGGTACGTCAAACATGTCATACAATATTTCCATCAGTACCTCCATTTTGTGGACTTACTAAATCAATGAATCTCCATTTTTAACTGATTAAAGTGTTACTTATGCTTTCCCACCTTTGTCCCTGTACCCTGTATGTCATTTTGCCAATCTGTTTTTTTATAACACCATCTTCCCAGAATTCCTTTCCATATTGATACATTTTAAGAAATACCTTATCTCCAGGTTTGAAGTGTTTACTTATATTGTTATTTCTTTATGCTCCCGCCTTACGTTCTGGTAATAATTTATTAAAAATGGACTTAATTTTCCTGGCGAACATCAACTCTGCAGGCGACATTCCAGACATGGTGTTCAGGTTTGATGTTATTCTGTAAACACTCAGAAATTATTGTAGCATTACTCCTCTCCCTCCGACATTTTAGTGTCCTTTTAAACGTATTGACAAACCGTTCAGCTTGTCCATCTGATCTTGGGTAATAAGGAGGAGTTGTAATATGTTCTATTGCTAATGATTTACAAGAAAACTTAAATTCACTAGATGTGAATTGATAATCAGGAATGCCGAACCTTGCAAAAATCTTTATCGTTACCACAGTAGTCAGTCTTCTGCATTTTAATATTTATGGCCATTTAGTGTAACTATTGACTATCACTAGATAGTATGCTTCGTTTAATGGTCCTGCAAAGTCTATATGTATTCTGGACCATGGCATATCGGTTTTCAGCCAAGGTTGAATTTTAATAGGCAATGACTTTGCTGCCAGAGCACAACCTCTGCATGATTTCACTAAATCTTCTATATCTTGATCCATTTTTGGCCAATAAGTATAACACCTCATTAAGGATTTCATTCTAGAAATTCCTGGATGTCCTATGTGAAATTCCTTTAGCATACATTTTTGCAATGGTGCTGGTATCACAATTCTTTCTGCATACATACGTACATCATTACATAGTGAAAATGCATGATTTCCAGTAATATTTTTACTTTAAATCTTAACTGCGTCTTCATTTTCATTATAAAGTCAAATTTTTTATTTCCTCTAATGTTATGGCCGTTCTCTTACAGTATTGTATAATACATTATTAATTTCATTTTCAGCCCTTATCACTGCAATTACTGTGTCTTCAAGTAATTCACAGAATTTTGGTATTAGTCAAGATAATCCGTCTGCATAACTTAATTTTTTGGTCTATTCGCTCTGTGTGGGAACACCCATTTTTGATCCATATATGGACAATAATTGAAGATGGTGTGTCTGTAGTATGAATTCCCTACTATGTATGAATTTATGAAACTTTTTCATAGCAAATATGATGGCCAATGTTTCCTTTTCTATCTGGTTGTAGCTTCTTTCAGCTGCAATTAATGATCTTGAAACGTGAGCTATTGGTTTACTTGTTCCATCCTCATATTTGTGTAGTGTCACTGCTCCAATACCCGAATCACTTGTATCTGATGCAACCACAATCTCTAATTTAGGCTCAAACTGAGCTAGTGACAAATCTGATATTAAGACTTTCTTGATCTCTTCCAAAACACTTTAAGATTTATCTGTCCAATTCCATTTCATATCTTTCTTTAGCAGGTTATTCAAGAGTGATCTTAATTCATGCATGTTTGGTATATATATATATATATATATATATATATATGATAGTAATTAGCAAACCCTAATAATGCTTGTAACTTTGTTACATTTGTTGGAGCAGGCATGTCTTTTATTGCACTCACACTTGAAGGATACTGTTATCTAACGTTTTCATCAATAATTTGTCCTAGATATTTAAGTCTGGACATAAACACTTCACATTTTCCTTCACTGATCTTAAAAGCATATTCTTTAATTCTCTCAAATACTTTTATTTACATCTTCTGCGTGTTACTTTTGGGTCTTACTTTTAATAAGTACGTCATCCAAATATGCTTGAGCACAAGCCAAACCAGCAAGCATGGTATCCATTATCTGTTGGAATATACTTGGTACTATCTTTATACTGAAAGGAAGTCAATTGAATTTGTATAACTCTCTATGAGTGTTAAATGTTAATAGTTTTGAGCACTCTTCATCCACTAGCACTTGTAGGTAAGTGTCTGACAAGTCCAATTTAGAAAAAAATTTACCTCCATTCAATTTGGCAAAAATTTCCTCTGGACTTCGTAACCGGTAATTATGTTGTTTTAAACTTTCATTTAACCCCATTGAAAAATCAGCACATATACAGATTTTATTATACCTTTTTAAACATATACTCTTGGGGATGACCATTCAGAATAGCCTATTTTTGATATCACACCTAATTTTTCTAGTCTGTCAAATTCATTATTAATTGGATCTAAAGCCGCAAAAGTACACTCCTTTTTGGCTTAAATATCAGTGTTATATTGTCTTTTAAATCAAACTTAGCTTTTGCTTTTGTGCATGTCCCTAGACCTTCTGAGAAAACTACTGGAAAACTCATTTTTCAGTTTTTCAGTTGCCGTATTAATACCAGGGGTAACAATATTTATCTTGTTACAAAAAGAGTTAATTAGAAGATCTCAAAGATCAAACAATGCAATCCAGTCTGTTCCAAAAAAATTAGCAGTATTCTTTAATACAAACACCATCGCTTTTTTTTTTCCTACAAAAGAAACGTTACAGCTAAATTAACCCAAAAAGTTCAATTTCGTTCCTGAGAATCCATGTGCAACTTTAACAGGAGTCAATAAACTGGGTTTACCCATTTTTCTCCATGTCTGTTCATTTATGATAGTGACATCAGATCCTGTATCTAGTTGTAATTTTATTTTTACATCATTAATTTGCACAAAAACAAATTTCCTCTTTTGAGATATCTTGTTAATTTCCCTTTTAGAATTCTTATTGTTGTAATCTACTTATCCAAAATGGGATCATCTGTGTTTGCTCTCTGGCGATCTATGTTCAAACTACAGTGTTGGCAGTGACACTTTACTCATATACAACAGAATGGTTGGCAAAATATCAGCTGATTGACAATTGATTCAAACTTTATAAAATGGTAAAAATAAGGATTTCATTGTTTCAATTGTTTTCATATTTATTTCTTTATAAACTGGTAAATGATAAATATTACATTACTTTAGTGATCTTAAAGCAATTGTATTAGTTTTTAGAATGTTGTAAATATAAAATTACTTTTCCACAAACAAACTAATATATAAATAAATAGTGTTTAACATTTTTATTGTAAATTCTCAAGAACAAAAAAAATGTATAAATTCACTTTCATCATGTGTTGTTGTTATTACAATATTTCATTCATTGTGTCCTATTAAAAGGGAAAACAGAGAACATCAAACCTCTTAAGTAAGTAATTTGAATGGTGCAAACAAAAAAACACAAGACTCTTACACTTATGTAAAATTTGCAAAGAAACAAACATTTATTATAATGACAAAAACATTTTTCCCAATACACAAATTGTACAAATTACAATACAGAACTTGCACAAAATTTCCCTTATGCACCACAAATTATCAATGTAGGTTTACTATGCTTTCAAATACAAATCAGTTTTCTCTTAGAAAACTACAGTTCATATAAAGCAATTGCTAAGCAACTAAAGAAATTTACTTACTTTGAAAAGTTCACAATTCAAAATGTTGCAGGTTCAAAGGTTGAAAGTTGAAATTTGAAGGTGAAAATTAAAATTCAAAGGTGGAGTGAGAAAAGGTTGATTTGCTTCGGTGAAGCTGCTTTTCTGGGTCTTTTTGATGAATGTTTAGATTTTGGGAACAGGAACCCTCAAATCTGAGATAAACTCTCACAAATCTATGAAAGTCATTCATATTATGAGAATTTAGAAGATGCTTCTTCTTCTTCCATTTTCTTTGTCAGTAATAGTAGTAGTCTTTTATCATCTCAATGTGTGATCTGTTTCTTTCTTCAGCAAAAGTAAACTGTACACAGTGAGACAGTCAAGCCTTTCTGCCTAACAACAGCCTTTCACCTGAGTGGCCTAATCTCTTCTCAGAAGCAGCCTTTATATGCCAAGACAGTCAAACCTTTCTGCTTGACAGCCTTTTGTTAGCATGTCCTTACCCCTTCTCAGCAGCAACAGCAGCAGCCTTTTTTTCTGAGTGTGGTCTCTCCTTTTCCTATGATTGCAGTCAAAACTTTCCCTCTTCTACAGAAGACACATGGATCAAAACCAACTTAGAAACCAATTCCTTAGGATGCCTACATTTTTTATCACCATTGGTTAAAAAATTTAGTCACTATCATCCAATCAAACTATGCCAGTTTTCAATTAAAATTTAGCATGTTTTTAAAAGCATCGAAGTTAGACCTAACCTGTTAAATCTTTGCCATAGAAAGTTTAAACCAGCTGGCTTTATTTTGGCAGGTTTTGATAACATCAATTTGAAGACTTTTTTTTTTTTTTATAAATCTTTACACATTCTTTTTAAACCATTTGCCTCCATTTTGACCTTTGCTTTTTCAAAGAAGCCGTGTTAATAAATTTCTAATTTTCTTAATTAGTTTTTAATACAATTTCATATTAATTTTTTTTTATTAAAATAGTTTCTATATTAATTTTTATATAATTCCAATATTTTAATTATTTTGTCTCATACAATTTTAATATTATCATTTTTATTAAAATAATTTTTATACTCTGGTCTCCTTTAGGTATTTTTCAATTCAAAAATCTTTCAGGGAATTTCAAACTGAACCCTTTATTTAATATATTAATTTATTTAAAGCATTGATTACTGAATTTGCTAACAGTAATTGTGAGTTCAATTCTTGGTCTGGGTAGTGAAAATTTAAACTTGGTGGAAACGGAGTGAGTAATTACTAAGCAGTACTAAATAAGAACAAGACAAGATATCCCTAGACATAGACAGTCAAACAAGAACAATCTGCCCCCACAGATTAACACTCTAGGTCAAAACATTTGTGGCAGATGTTCAACCTTTTTACTAGAAATGTATGAATTGATAAACATGTTAGCAATCCCATGTTCAGCTTTTGGGAACACATAGAAAAAACAGTGGGAATACCAAGGGTCTCATTCTCTCTCTTTCATTTTATGCTGAGATAGAGGTAGGACACTAAAATTAACGCTCAGTGTAATAGATGCACATGGCTTAGACAATACACCTCACTCACCCTTTAATTCATTAACAGAGTAAGTTTGACTTTTTTTATTTCTTTTTACAGAGATGATCTTTAAAACATTCTCTGAATTAGCACTTTCTTTCAGGAAGTATCTTTGAAACTTTCTCTACATGAAAAAGTTTCCAATAAAATTAAAATGTTCTCTCTCCTTTTGTTTCACTCTCTTGTTTGTCTATTTTCTGAACCAATTCAACACTTTTAGTTTTTGTTCATCAACACACAACACTCTCAACTTCAAATGATGACCCTAAACCTAATAATAACACTCTTCATTAGCACTATTATTTTATTACATCTTATTATTGATACTTTTTATCACAGCACTCTTGGTCAATACACTTTTCCATTATGACTATTATTTTATTACTAGTATTATTCCCTCTTATTGTTGTTACTGTTTATCCCAACATTCTGGATTGATATAGTCTTTATTATTATTTTATTACATCTTATTATTGCTACTTTTTATCACAGCACTCTTGGTCAATACACGTTTCCATTATGACTATTGTTTTATTACTAGTATCTCTATTGGGTTTCTTTTTCCTTCTAAAGTCTATTTCAACTCTATACTTCTAACATCTCTGCCTCAAACTCAGAACTTTTATTTACTATTGATTTTTTTCTCAATAGGAGTAGACAGGTTTGACTATCATCCAGTTCACACTCCTCCTTGGTCTTTTGAACAGTAATAGGGGTTTATTCCATGTTTAGGATTAGGTTTAAAATTCCTTCTAAAGCTTTTTCATTCTCTTTCACTTCTGGTGATCCCTTGCATCTTTGTGGCATTATCTCCTTGCTTGAGGTGATGTATCTTACTTTGTAACCTTCTACCTCCAGTGGCTCTTGGGCCTTGGGTCAACATCATTGTAAAAAAAAAAATCATTTTATTACAATACCCTGTGTTATTTTATTACTGCTTTTTCTTCATGTTATTATTGTTGATTTTTTTTATTACAATAACCTGGGTTATACACACTTGAAACAAAAAAGTAAATAAGATAAAATTAAAATTAAGAAGTAGCTTTTAATTAAACTTAAACTCAGTATTCCACATTGCATGTTCCAGTCTTTCATCAATGTTCATTTAAGTACTTCAGCCATAGAGACACTTTGATGATTAAGCTGAGCACCAATCATCAGTAGTCATTTCGCCACTCCCTCTATTTCCAATTTCTTCTTAATTCTTTTATACCATTTATACTTTTACTATCAAGTAATAGTAGTCTTAAATTAGCAAAAATGACCTAATGAATCAGAAAAGAGGAGGTGGCACATCCAGGAAAATGTACAGACACACACAGAACTGAATATACACACAGGTGCATATATACAAAGGCATAAATGTTTAGTAGTATAATTTGAAGGTACAATCAAAGACTCAGCTTATGGTGGTAGGTTAGGGTACATTTAAGAACACCCTATCATTTGCAATAGCTTTTAGTTCAGCCAGTATTTCATTCAACCTGTTGTTGAGAGACACCACCTCTGGCAGTTTTTATCCCATTTAATACCTATGTTTCATTTTTTTTTTACTTACTTAACCTATTTAAACCCTACCAACTCTCTAACACTTTCTCTCATTTTTATCCACACTTTCTTTGTTCTTCAGCCTACACTCTGCTTTCTTTTCGTTCTCTTTCTACTCTCTATCCTTTCCATCTCTAAATTTCTTACTTTCCTTCCCATTCTCACAAATATTGCCTTTCTTTATATATATATATATATATATATACATGAATGGATGTATGCATGTATTTTTTCAAAACTTATTCCTTTTTGTTTTCATTTCTGTAATGTCTTTAATGTTTCTCTCTGATCATATTTTCATCTACCTCTTTCTTTTTTCAAGCTTTTTTTCCACTTTTAAATTCATTTTTTTCTTTTATAGCTTTCCTTTCCTCTTTATTTCCTTCCTCACTTCCATGTTCTGAACATATTTTATGTCTTTCTACTTTTCAACAATATATTTTCTTCATATTTTACACATCATTCTCTCCATTTAGTCTCACCATGTCTAATATATTTTCTTCGTTTATTTCCAAACATCTATCCTTTTTTATTTATTCTCATTCTTCTTTACTATTTCTCTTTCTCTCCACTGTCTTTTCTTTTCTTGTTCTTTCCACTGACTTTCTATATTTCATTCTTTCAATTCTCTCCTTTTTTATTTCTTTTCATTCTTCTTTCTTATTTCTCTTTCTCTCCACAATATTTTTTCTTTACTTCTTCCTTCCACTGACTTTCCATATTTCATTTTTTCAATTCTATTATCTTTTATTTATTCTCATTCTTCTTTCCTATTTCTCTTTCTCTCCACAATGTTTTTTCTTTACGTCTTCCTGCCACTGACTTTCCATATTTCATTCTTTCAATTCTATTACTTTTTTTATTTATTCTCATTCTTCTTTCCTATTTCTCTTTCTCTCCACAATGTTTTTATTTACTTCTTCTTTCCACTGACTTTCTATATTTCATTCTTTCAATTCTATTACTTTTTTTATTTATTCTCATTCTTCTTTCCTATTTCTCTTTCTCTCCACAATCTTTTTCTTTACTTCTTCTTTCCACTGACTTTCCATATTTCATTCTTTCAATTCTATTACTTTTTTTATTTATTCTCATTCTTCTTTCCTATTTCTCTTTCTCTCCACAATGTTTTTATTTACTTCTTCTTTGCACTGACTTTCCATATTTCATTCTTTCAATTCTATTACTTTTTTTATTTATTCTCATTCTTCTTTCCTATTTCTCTTTCTCTCCACAATGTTTTTTCTTTACTTCTTCCTTCCACTGACTTTCCATATTTCATTCTTTCAATTCTATTACTTTTTTATTTATTCTCATTCTTCTTTCCTATTTCTCTTTCTCTCCACAATGTTTTTATTTACTTCTTCTTTCCACTGACTTTCCATATTTCATTTTTTCAATTCTATTACTTTTTTATTTATTCTCATTCTTCTTTCCTATTTCTCTTTCTCTCCACAATGTTTTTTCTTTACGTCTTCCTTCCACTGACTTTCCATATTTCATTCTTTCAATTCTATTACTTTTTTATTTATTCTCATTCTTCTTTCCTATTTCTCTTTCTCTCCACAATGTTTTTTCTTTACGTCTTCCTTCCACTGACTTTCCATATTTCATTCTTTCAATTCTATTACTTTTTTTATTTATTCTCATTCTTCTTTCCTATTTCTCTTTCTCTCCACAATGTTTTTTCTTTACTTCTTCCTTCCACTGACTTTCCATATTTCATTCTTTCAATTCTATTACTTTTTTTATTTATTCTCATTCTTCTTTCCTATTTCTCTTTCTCTCCACAATGTTTTTATTTACTTCTTCTTTGCACTGACTTTCCATATTTCATTCTTTCAATTCTATTACTTTTTTTATTTATTCTCATTCTTCTTTCCTATTTCTCTTTCTCTCCACAATGTTTTTCTTTACTTCTTCTTTCCACTGACTTTCTATATTTCATTCTTTCAATTCTATTACTTTTTTTATTTATTCTCATTCTTCTTTCCTATTTCTCTTTCTCTCCACAATGTTTTTTCTTTACTTCTTCCTTCCACTGACTTTCCATATTTCATTCTTTCAATTCTATTACTTTTTTATTTATTCTCATTCTTCTTTCCTATTTCTCTTTCTCTCCACAATGTTTTTTCTTTACGTCTTCCTTCCACTGACTTTCCATATTTCATTCTTTCAATTCTATTACTTTTTTATTTATTCTCATTCTTCTTTCCTATTTCTCTTTCTCTCCACAATGTTTTTTCTTTACGTCTTCCTTCCACTGACTTTCCATATTTCATTCTTTCAATTCTATTACTTTTTTTATTTATTCTCATTCTTCTTTCCTATTTCTCTTTCTCTCCACAATGTTTTTATTTACTTCTTCTTTCCACTGACTTTCCATATTTCATTCTTTCAATTCTATTACTTTTTTATTTATTCTCATTCTTCTTTCCTATTTCTCTTTCTCTCCACAATGTTTTTTCTTTACGTCTTCCTTCCACTGATTTTCCATATTTCATTCTTTCAATTCTATTACTTTTTTATTTATTCTCATTCTTCTTTCCTATTTCTCTTTCTCTCCACAATGTTTTTTCTTTACTTCTTCCTTCCACTGACTTTCCATATTTCATTCTTTCAATTCTATTACTTTTTTTATTTATTCTCATTCTTCTTTCCTATTTCTCTTTCTCTCCACAATGTTTTTATTTACTTCTTCTTTCCACTGACTTTCCATATTTCATTCTTTCAATTCTATTACTTTTTTTATTTATTCTCATTCTTCTTTCCTATTTCTCTTTCTCTCCACAATGTTTTTATTTACTTCTTCTTTCCACTGACTTTCTATATTTCATACTTTAAATTCTATTACTTTTTTTATTTATTCTCATTCTTCTTTCCTATTTCTCTTTCTCTCCACAATGTTTTTATTTACTTCTTCCTTCCACTGACTTTCCATATTTCATTCTTTCAATTCTATTACTTTTTTATTTATTCTCATTCTTCTTTCCTATTTCTCTTTCTCTCCACAATGTTTTTATTTACTTCTTCTTTCCACTGACTTTCCATATTTCATTCTTTCAATTCTATTACTTTTTTTATTTATTCTCATTCTTCTTTCCTATTTCTCTTTCTCTCCACAATGTTTTTATTTACTTCTTCCTTCCACTGACTTTCCATATTTCATTCTTTCAATTCTATTACTTTTTTATTTATTCTCATTCTTCTTTCCAATTTTTCTTTCTCTCCACAATGTTTTTTCTTTACTTCTTCCTTCCACTGACTTTCCATATTTCATTCTTTCAATTCTATTACTTTTTTTATTTATTCTCATTCTTCTTTCCTATTTCTCTTTCTCTCCACAATGTTTTTTCTTTACTTCTTCCTTCCACTGACTTTCCATATTTCATTCTTTCAATTCTATTACTTTTTTTATTTATTCTCATTCTTCTTTCCTATTTCTCTTTCTCTCCACAATGTTTTTATTTACTTCTTCTTTCCACTGACTTTCTATATTTCATTCTTTCAATTCTATTACTTTTTTATTTATTCTGATTCTTCTTTCCTATTTCTCTTTCTCTCCACAATGTTTTTATTTACTTCTTCTTTCCACTGACTTTCCATATTTCATTCTTTCAATTCTATTACTTTTTTTATTTATTCTCATTCTTCTTTCCTATTTCTCTTTCTCTCCACAATGTTTTTATTTACTTCTTCCTTCCACTGACTTTCCATATTTCATTCTTTCAATTCTATTACTTTTTTATTTATTCTCATTCTTCTTTCCTATTTCTCTTTCTCTCCACAATGTTTTTATTTACTTCTTCTTTCCACTGACTTTCCATATTTCATTCTTTCAATTCTATTACTTTTTTTATTTATTCTCATTCTTCTTTCCTATTTCTCTTTCTCTCCACAATGTTTTTATTTACTTCTTCCTTCCACTGACTTTCCATATTTCATTCTTTCAATTCTATTACTTTTTTATTTATTCTCATTCTTCTTTCCTATTTCTCTTTCTCTCCACAATGTTTTTATTTACTTCTTCCTTCCACTGACTTTCCATATTTCATTCTTTCAATTCTATTACTTTTTTATTTATTCTCATTCTTCTTTCCTATTTCTCTTTCTCTCCACAAGGTTTTTTCTTTATGTCTTCCTTCCACTGACTTTCCATATTTCATTCTTTCAATTCTATTACTTTTTTATTTATTCTCATTCTTCTTTCCTATTTCTCTTTCTCTCCACAAGGTTTTTTCTTTATGTCTTCCTTCCACTGACTTTCCATATTTCATTCTTTCAATTCTATTACTTTTTTATTTATTCTCATTCTTCTTTCCTATTTCTCTTTCTCTCCACAAGGTTTTTTCTTTATGTCTTCCTTCCACTGACTTTCCATATTTCATTCTTTCAATTCTATTACTTTTTTATTTATTCTCATTCTTCTTTCCTATTTCTCTTTCTCTCCACAATGTTTTTTCTTTACTTCTTCCTTCCACTGACTTTCCATATTTCATTCTTTCAATTCTATTACTTTTTTTATTTATTCTCATTCTTCTTTCCTATTTCTCTTTCTCTCCACAATGTTTTTTCTTTACGTCTTCCTTCCACTGACTTTCCATATTTCATTCTTTCAATTCTATTACTTTTTTTATTTATTCTCATTCTTCTTTCCTATTTCTCTTTCTCTCCACAATGTTTTTATTTACTTCTTCTTTCCACTGACTTTCCATATTTCATTCTTTCAATTCTATTACTTTTTTATTTATTCTCATTCTTCTTTCCTATTTCTCTTTCTCTCCACAATGTTTTTTCTTTACGTCTTCCTTCCACTGATTTTCCATATTTCATTCTTTCAATTCTATTACTTTTTTATTTATTCTCATTCTTCTTTCCTATTTCTCTTTCTCTCCACAATGTTTTTTCTTTACTTCTTCCTTCCACTGACTTTCCATATTTCATTCTTTCAATTCTATTACTTTTTTTATTTATTCTCATTCTTCTTTCCTATTTCTCTTTCTCTCCACAATGTTTTTATTTACTTCTTCTTTCCACTGACTTTCCATATTTCATTCTTTCAATTCTATTACTTTTTTTATTTATTCTCATTCTTCTTTCCTATTTCTCTTTCTCTCCACAATGTTTTTATTTACTTCTTCTTTCCACTGACTTTCTATATTTCATACTTTAAATTCTATTACTTTTTTTATTTATTCTCATTCTTCTTTCCTATTTCTCTTTCTCTCCACAATGTTTTTATTTACTTCTTCCTTCCACTGACTTTCCATATTTCATTCTTTCAATTCTATTACTTTTTTATTTATTCTCATTCTTCTTTCCTATTTCTCTTTCTCTCCACAATGTTTTTATTTACTTCTTCTTTCCACTGACTTTCCATATTTCATTCTTTCAATTCTATTACTTTTTTTATTTATTCTCATTCTTCTTTCCTATTTCTCTTTCTCTCCACAATGTTTTTATTTACTTCTTCCTTCCACTGACTTTCCATATTTCATTCTTTCAATTCTATTACTTTTTTATTTATTCTCATTCTTCTTTCCTATTTCTCTTTCTCTCCACAATGTTTTTTCTTTACTTCTTCCTTCCACTGACTTTCCATATTTCATTCTTTCAATTCTATTACTTTTTTTATTTATTCTCATTCTTCTTTCCTATTTCTCTTTCTCTCCACAATGTTTTTTCTTTACTTCTTCCTTCCACTGACTTTCCATATTTCATTCTTTCAATTCTATTACTTTTTTTATTTATTCTCATTCTTCTTTCCTATTTCTCTTTCTCTCCACAATGTTTTTATTTACTTCTTCTTTCCACTGACTTTCTATATTTCATTCTTTCAATTCTATTACTTTTTTATTTATTCTGATTCTTCTTTCCTATTTCTCTTTCTCTCCACAATGTTTTTATTTACTTCTTCTTTCCACTGACTTTCCATATTTCATTCTTTCAATTCTATTACTTTTTTTATTTATTCTCATTCTTCTTTCCTATTTCTCTTTCTCTCCACAATGTTTTTATTTACTTCTTCCTTCCACTGACTTTCCATATTTCATTCTTTCAATTCTATTACTTTTTTATTTATTCTCATTCTTCTTTCCTATTTCTCTTTCTCTCCACAATGTTTTTATTTACTTCTTCTTTCCACTGACTTTCCATATTTCATTCTTTCAATTCTATTACTTTTTTTATTTATTCTCATTCTTCTTTCCTATTTCTCTTTCTCTCCACAATGTTTTTATTTACTTCTTCCTTCCACTGACTTTCCATATTTCATTCTTTCAATTCTATTACTTTTTTATTTATTCTCATTCTTCTTTCCTATTTCTCTTTCTCTCCACAATGTTTTTATTTACTTCTTCCTTCCACTGACTTTCCATATTTCATTCTTTCAATTCTATTACTTTTTTATTTATTCTCATTCTTCTTTCCTATTTCTCTTTCTCTCCACAAGGTTTTTTCTTTATGTCTTCCTTCCACTGACTTTCCATATTTCATTCTTTCAATTCTATTACTTTTTTATTTATTCTCATTCTTCTTTCCTATTTCTCTTTCTCTCCACAAGGTTTTTTCTTTATGTCTTCCTTCCACTGACTTTCCATATTTCATTCTTTCAATTCTATTACTTTTTTATTTATTCTCATTCTTCTTTCCTATTTCTCTTTCTCTCCACAAGGTTTTTTCTTTATGTCTTCCTTCCACTGACTTTCCATATTTCATTCTTTCAATTCTATTACTTTTTTATTTATTCTCATTCTTCTTTCCTATTTCTCTTTCTCTCCACAATGTTTTTTCTTTACTTCTTCCTTCCACTGACTTTCCATATTTCATTCTTTCAATTCTATTACTTTTTTTATTTATTCTCATTCTTCTTTCCTATTTCTCTTTCTCTCCACAATATTTTTATTTACTTCTTCTTTCCACTGACTTTCCATATTTCATTCTTTCAATTCTATTACTTTTTTTATTTATTCTCATTCTTCTTTCCTATTTCTCTTTCTCTCCACAATGTTTTTATTTACTTCTTCTTTCCACTGACTTTCTATATTTCATTCTTTCAATTTTATTACTTTTTTTATTTATTCTCATTCTTCTTTCCTATTTCTCTTTCTCTCCACAATGTTTTTTCTTTACTTCTTCCTTCCACTGACTTTCCATATTTCATTCTTTCAATTCTATTACTTTTTTATTTATTCTCATTCTTCTTTCCTATTTCTCTTTCTCTCCACAAGGTTTTTTCTTTATGTCTTCCTTCCACTGACTTTCCATATTTCATTCTTTCAATTCTATTACTTTTTTATTTATTCTCATTCTTCTTTCCTATTTCTCTTTCTCTCCACAATGTTTTTATTTACTTCTTCCTTCCACTGACTTTCCATATTTCATTCTTTCAATTCTATTACTTTTTTTATTTATTCTCATTCTTCTTTCCTATTTCTCTTTCTCTCCACAATGTTTTTTCTTTATTTCTTCCTTCCACTGACTTTCCATATTTCATTCTTTCAATTCTATTACTTTTTTTATTTATTCTCATTCTTCTTTCCTATTTCTCTTTCTCTCCACAATGTTTTTATTTACTTCTTCCTTCCACTGACTTTCCATATTTCATTCTTTCAATTCTATTACTTTTTTTATTTATTCTCATTCTTCTTTCCTATTTCTCTTTCTCTCCACAATGTTTTTTCTTTACTTCTTCCTTCCACTGACTTTCCATATTTCATTCTTTCAATTCTATTACTTTTTTTATTTATTCTCATTCTTCTTTCCTATTTCTCTTTCTCTCCACAATGTTTTTATTTACTTCTTCTTTCCACTGACTTTCCATATTTCATTCTTTCAATTCTATTACTTTTTTTATTTATTCTCATTCTTCTTTCCTATTTCTCTTTCTCTCCACAATGTTTTTATTTACTTCTTCTTTCCACTGACTTTCTATATTTCATTCTTTCAATTCTATTACTTTTTTTATTTATTCTCATTCTTCTTTCCTATTTCTCTTTCTCTCCACAATGTTTTTTCTTTACTTCTTCCTTCCACTGACTTTCCATATTTCATTCTTTCAATTCTATTACTTTTTTATTTATTCTCATTCTTCTTTCCTATTTCTCTTTCTCTCCACAATGTTTTTTCTTTACTTCTTCCTTCCACTGATTTTCCATATTTCATTCTTTCAATTCTATTACTTTTTTTATTTATTCTCATTCTTCTTTCCTATTTCTCTTTCTCTCCACAATGTTTTTATTTACTTCTTCTTTCCACTGACTTTCCATATTTCATTCTTTCAATTCTATTACTTTTTTTATTTATTCTCATTCTTCTTTCCTATTTCTCTTTCTCTCCACAATGTTTTTTCTTTACGTCTTCCTTCCACTGACTTTCCATATTTCATTCTTTCAATTCTATTACTTTTTTATTTATTCTCATTCTTCTTTCCTATTTCTCTTTCTCTCCACAATGTTTTTTCTTTACTTCTTCCTTCCACTGACTTTCCATATTTCATTCTTTCAATTCTATTACTTTTTTATTTATTCTCATTCTTCTTTCCTATTTCTCTTTCTCTCCACAATGTTTTTCTTTACTTCTTCCTTCCACTGACTTTCCATATTTCATTCTTTCAATTCTATTACTTTTTTATTTATTCTCATTCTTCTTTCCTATTTCTCTTTCTCTCCACAATGTTTTTATTTACTTCTTCTTTCCACTGACTTTCTATATTTCATTCTTTCAATTCTATTACTTTTTTTATTTATTCTCATTCTTCTTTCCTATTTCTCTTTCTCTCCACAATGTTTTTCTTTACTTCTTCTTTCCACTGACTTTCCATATTTCATTCTTTCAATTCTATTACTTTTTTTATTTATTCTCATTCTTCTTTCCTATTTCTCTTTCTCTCCACAATGTTTTTCTTTACTTCTTCTTTCCACTGACTTTCTATATTTCATTCTTTCAATTCTATTACTTTTTTTATTTATTCTCATTCTTCTTTCCTATTTCTCTTTCTCTCCACAATGTTTTTCTTTACTTCTTCTTTCCACTGACTTTCTATATTTCATTCTTTCAATTCTATTACTTTTTTTATTTATTCTCATTCTTCTTTCCTATTTCTCTTTCTCTCCACAATGTTTTTCTTTACTTCTTCTTTCCACTGACTTTCTATATTTCATTCTTTCAATTCTATACTTTTTTTATTTATTCTCATTCTTCTTTCTCTCCACAATGTTTTTCTTTACTTCTTCTTTCCACTGACTTTCTATATTTCATTCTTTCAATTTCATTCTTTCAATTCTATTACTTTTTTTATTTATTCTCATTCTTCTTTCCTATTTCTCTTTCTCTCCACAATGTTTTTCTTTACTTCTTCTTTCCACTGACTTTCTATATTTCATTCTTTCAATTCTATTACTTTTTTTATTTATTCTCATTCTTCTTTCCTATTTCTCTTTCTCTCCACAATGTTTTTCTTTACTTCTTCTTTCCACTGACTTTCTATATTTCATTCTTTCAATTCTATTACTTTTTTTATTTATTCTCATTCTTCTTTCCTATTTCTCTTTCTCTCCACAATGTTTTTCTTTACTTCTTCTTTCCACTGACTTTCTATATTTCATTCTTTCAATTCTATTACTTTTTTTATTTATTCTCATTCTTCTTTCCTATTTCTCTTTCTCTCCACAATGTTTTTCTTTACTTCTTCTTTCCACTGACTTTCTATATTTCATTCTTTCAATTCTATTACTTTTTTTATTTATTCTCATTCTTCTTTCCTATTTCTCTTTCTCTCCACAATGTTTTTCTTTACTTCTTCTTTCCACTGACTTTCTATATTTCATTCTTTCAATTCTATTACTTTTTTTATTTATTCTCATTCTTCTTTCCTATTTCTCTTTCTCTCCACAATGTTTTTCTTTACTTCTTCTTTCCACTGACTTTCTATATTTCATTCTTTCAATTCTATTACTTTTTTTATTTATTCTCATTCTTCTTTCCTATTTCTCTTTCTCTCCACAATGTTTTTCTTTACTTCTTCTTTCCACTGACTTTCTATATTTCATTCTTTCAATTCTATTACTTTTTTTATTTATTCTCATTCTTCTTTCCTATTTCTCTTTCTCTCCACAATGTTTTTCTTTACTTCTTCTTTCCACTGACTTTCTATATTTCATTCTTTCAATTCTATTACTTTTTTTATTTATTCTCATTCTTCTTTCCTATTTCTCTTTCTCTCCACAATGTTTTTCTTTACTTCTTCTTTCCACTGACTTTCTATATTTCATTCTTTCAATTCTATTACTTTTTTTATTTATTCTCATTCTTCTTTCCTATTTCTCTTTCTCTCCACAATGTTTTTCTTTACTTCTTCTTTCCACTGACTTTCTATATTTCATTCTTTCAATTCTATTACTTTTTTTATTTATTCTCATTCTTCTTTCCTATTTCTCTTTCTCTCCACAATGTTTTTTCTTTACTTCTTCTTTCCACTGACTTTCCATATTTCATTCTTTCAATTCTATTACTTTTTTTATTTATTCTCATTCTTCTTTCCTATTTCTCTTTCTCTCCACAATGTTTTTCTTTACTTCTTCTTCCACTGACTTTCCATATTTCATTCTTTCAATTCTATTACTTTTTTTATTTATTCTCATTCTTCTTTCCTATTTCTCTTTCTCTCCACAATGTTTTTCTTTACTTCTTCTTCCACTGACTTTCCATATTTCATTCTTTCAATTCTATTACTTTTTTATTTATTCTCATTCTTCTTTCCTATTTCTCTTTCTCTCCACAATGTTTTTCTTTACTTCTTCTTTCCACTGACTTTCCATATTTCATTCTTTCAATTCTATTACTTTTTTTATTTATTCTCATTCTTCTTTCCTATTTCTCTTTCTCTCCACAATGTTTTTCTTTACTTCTTCTTTCCACTGACTTTCCATATTTCATTCTTTCAATTCTATTACTTTTTTTATTTATTCTCATTCTTCTTTCCTATTTCTCTTTCTCTCCACAATGTTTTTCTTTACTTCTTCCTTCCACTGACTTTCCATATTTCATTCTTTCAATTCTATTACTTTTTTTATTTATTCTCATTCTTCTTTCCTATTTCTCTTTCTCTCCACAATGTTTTTCTTTACTTCTTCTTTCCACTGACTTTCCATATTTCATTCTTTCAATTCTATTACTTTTTTTATTTATTCTCATTCTTCTTTCCTATTTCTCTTTCTCTCCACAATGTTTTTCTTTACTTCTTCTTTCCACTGACTTTCCATATTTCATTCTTTCAATTCTATTACTTTTTTATTTATTCTCATTCTTCTTTCCTATTTCTCTTTCTCTCCACAATGTTTTTCTTTACTTCTTCTTTCCACTGACTTTCCATATTTCATTCTTTCAATTCTATTACTTTTTTTATTTATTCTCATTCTTCTTTCCTATTTCTCTTTCTCTCCACAATGTTTTTTCTTTACTTCTTCCTTCCACTGACTTTCCATATTTCATTCTTTCAATTCTATTACTTTTTTTATTTATTCTCATTCTTCTTTCCTATTTCTCTTTCTCTCCACAATGTTTTTCTTTACTTCTTCTTTCCACTGACTTTCCATATTTCATTCTTTCAATTCTATTACTTTTTTTATTTATTCTCATTCTTCTTTCCTATTTCTCTTTCTCTCCACAATGTTTTTCTTTACTTCTTCTTTCCACTGACTTTCCATATTTCATTCTTTCAATTCTATTACTTTTTTTATTTATTCTCATTCTTCTTTCCTATTTCTCTTTCTCTCCACAATGTTTTTCTTTACTTCTTCTTTCCACTGACTTTCCATATTTCATTCTTTCAATTCTATTACTTTTTTTATTTATTCTCATTCTTCTTTCCTATTTCTCTTTCTCTCCACAATGTTTTTCTTTACTTCTTCTTTCCACTGACTTTCCATATTTCATTCTTTCAATTCTATTACTTTTTTATTTATTCTCATTCTTCTTTCCTATTTCTCTTTCTCTCCACAATGTTTTTCTTTACTTCTTCTTTCCACTGACTTTCCATATTTCATTCTTTCAATTCTATTACTTTTTTATTTATTCTCATTCTTCTTTCCTATTTCTCTTTCTCTCCACAATGTTTTTTCTTTACTTCTTCCTTCCACTGACTTTCCATATTTCATTCTTTCAATTCTATTACTTTTTTTATTTATTCTCATTCTTCTTTCCTATTTCTCTTTCTCTCCACAATGTTTTTCTTTACTTCTTCTTTCCACTGACTTTCCATATTTCATTCTTTCAATTCTATTACTTTTTTATTCATTCTCATTCTTCTTTCCTATTTCTCTTTCTCTCCACAATGTTTTTTCTTTACTTCTTCCTTCCACTGACTTTCCATATTTCATTCTTTCAATTCTATTACTTTTTTTATTTATTCTCATTCTTCTTTCCTATTTCTCTTTCTCTCCACAATGTGTTTTCTTTACTTCTTCCTTCCACTGACTTTCCATATTTCATTCTTTCAATTCTATTACGTTTTTTATTTATTCTCATTCTTCTTTCCTATTTCTCTTTCTCTCCACAATGTTTTTTCTTTACTTCTTCCTTCCACTGTCTTTCCATATTTCATTCTTTCAATTCTATTATCTTTTTTATTTATTCTCATTCTTCTTTCCTACTCCTATATCCTTCTACATAATTAATTCATATAATAATTTAAAAATCAATTCTCAGAATTATTATGTTTTCTAATCTGAGAGACAAATATGTATAACAAATTTACGACAACAAACACCAAAACTTATTTCATAGATCTAAAGATTAACTATGACATCATTATTTTATTATTATTAATATTATAATCATTAGTAATAATTTTGTTGAAAGATCACTACTATATCACTATTTTGATGGTAAGTTTTCATACTAGTTACATTCCTTAGTGCCAGCAGCTTAGTTTACAGCTAAGACATCATCATGTCACTTACCCTGGATTGAAATAATTCTCATTCACTTCATATTTCATTGAGAAGGAATGGGACTCTCTTCTGTCATCTTACCTTCTAGTCAAATCTGATCTTCAAAAATGTAAATGAAATGTCAATTGTTATCTTCTGTCTTCTTAATTTCTCTTCTTTTATTTCCTCCCTCTCCTTAATAATGTTTTTCTTTTACTGATATTCTTTCACACTCAGTAACCCTTTGCATCTTAGTGGCATTATTGCCGTGCTTGGGGTGAAATGATTAAAAACCAGAGAAATCTGTAAAACACGTAGATATTTTTTGAGAGATAGTAATATCTATATAATGATTTGTATCCTTTCTCTTCTTATGTTTTCCTAACTTTATTCATTTCACTCTCTTTTAGGCCCCCATCTTGTTTTGTTGTGAGGTTGACTGAAGCTCAAGGATGCAACAAGACAGTCTATTTTATTGGTTTGGAACAAAAGTTTACAGCTTCTAAACACATGATTTTATTTCAGATCTGACTAAAAATTCTGGTATGTACACCTATTCTGAAAGGATACATTACAACATATTGGGCCACAAACAGATATTGAATGATGGAAGACAACAACAACAAAAAACTAAGACTTGAATAAAAACAAATATATTGCCAAGTTTGTTGTTAAAGGAAAAAAAACACATTGATAAAATATGACAGTTCACTAGGCAAAAGATCTCTGCATATTCATGTAGAATATGAGAAGGTCATTGTCCTGAAAAGTACAGTTTTGTAGTGTAGTGTATTGTTCTGAAAAGGGTAGTTTTGTAGCACAGTGAAGAGTGCTGTCCAGTAAAATAAGGTTTATCAGATATTGTTGCTGCTGGTGAGGGCTAGCTGGAAATGCTGCTTCTGCTGGTGAGGGACAGTTGGAGCTGATACTCATGTAGGCCAGCTGTAACTGCAACTGCTGAGGACTTGCTGCAGCTGCTGCTGTGGGTCAGTTTGATCACAGGCATCTTGGCAGCAAATGGCATTTTTTGTTTGTTTTTGAGACCTTTTTTATGCTGAACCATCTATACAACCATGGCCAGTTCTTTTAGGTGAAGTTTCTTCTTCCAGTTTTTTTTAAAAATGTGGGAATGCCAAGAGGATACAGTTTATTTTGATCCCTTCAAAATTCTCTTAATGGGAAGAACTTTAATTCTGTGGAAGTCTATAAAATTCACTGAGATTAACTCATCACCCAGAAACATTCCAAGTTCTGGGAAGATGGAACCATGAAGCTGCCTCAAAAATTTTGAAAGGTAATGCAACAAAATTGCATATATGTGGTTGAATAAATCTATAATAATAAATTTACTAAATTGTCACTTTTAAAAATGCTAAAATTTCTGTTGTAAACCAATACAACATGGCAGAATTTGCAAGTGTATTCTGGATAATTAATAATTAAAGGGAAACAACTGTTATTATTATAACATCTTTCATAAGATTTTTACTCATTTTTTTTTTTTTACATCACATGATCACTTAAGTCATTTGTATTGTATATGTTGCAACCATTTCAAGTATAGAAAATCTCTGTATCAGTCACTCAAAAATCTATTGAACTTATTTCAATGCAACTATTCTGTAGAGCTACTCTTGACAATGAAACTGTATCCTGAACATAAGATTATACTGGCAAATCTCTCTGAATAGGAGACTTGTATTTTTCACCCACATACAATATGTTTCTATTTTTTTTTTAAATCCCAGTGTTTGTTTGCATGCAGTAACTTCTTTACTGATAATCTACTAATGTGTTAACTCCTGCAAGATTCCATGTCATGATTAATGATTAAACCAGTCAGGATCCCCAATTCCAAAAGGTCTGAGTACACAAGCACCACAGACTCTATTCTACTGCTTTTTCATGGGAGGATTTTGTAGATAATCCTTTCTTTTTTACTTGTTCCAAATCAAGAATTAATCTCTCTGGATGACCAGGTAATACTGTTCACATATTCCTACCCAGATAATATTGTCTTTATATTCTGTTCCAGATAATGTTGCCAACATTTCTTCTTAATATAAGCTCTCATGGATTTATTCCTGTTGGTAAAATCAGTGTGCTGTAGTAGGACTACATTGCAAGGTAGTTATCAAGCTTTTTTAATATTCTTTTACTTATTTTCATACCATTTTCTTCTTCTACATTTACTTGTAGAAAATTAGAACTTGCAGTGATGTGAATAAATCCATACTTTGCGTCTAAATCACTAAAAGCAGAACTTGTAAAATGTTCACTATTTCTTCTGACAACTTTATCTCCTGAGCTGACCAATCATAGAAATGAATACAATATAGAAACCAGTAATAAGGAGTGCCAGAGAAAAGCGATAATAACAGTAAAAAATTGCAATATGAGCTCTGGTAAAAATATGGAATGATAACAGTAAAAAATTGCAATATCAGCTCTGGTTAAAATTGGTTGGTGTAGACATTAGGTTTATAATACCCAGAAATTCATACACAGATGTCCTCAAGGACACATGGCACGTTGGATAAAGGTGTTAGTTAGATCCAGTGACAGGAGCCACAAAGAGTGTGAGTTCAATACCTGGTTAAGAAGACATTAGGTTTATAATAGGCAGTGGAGAACTTTCAGAGGGAAATTAACAGGAGATAACTGATAACTGACATCGATTAAACATGGCACGTGGAACTAGAACAGTCTACCCCAGTGAGTGAAATAAAGGGTTCAGTTTGACATTCCAACCACTTGAAGAAGGCTGGAGTGTAAAACAGCCAAAACATTGCAATAAATATGGTGACAAAGATGAGGACAATAGTCTGAATAATGTAAATAGTGAACATTATTTGGAATAAACCTTCTGACATAAATTATTGCTTATTATATTGGCACTGGTTACAGAATCAAGATGGACTATTTTCTGCTGACATGAAAAGTAGTCAATGACAACTAAGCATTGATGTGATATCTGAGCAAATAAATAAGTCTTAATTTTTGTCATGGTCTATCAGTAATGATGTGTTGATTTCAACATTTCATCATGAGTTGAGAGTAGCTGTAGTTTCCAAGATATTTTTTATTTAAAATGCCAATGACAAGTCTATCAAAGATTTATGCTTGCTTACTCTCAAATCCTTCAAGTTTATATCAATCAACTACCCAATGTATTGAACTCTAAGATGGAATTTTGCATGTTCATGAATAAAATTTTCCCACAGTAAGAAGTAGGAGTTGAATTTTGCTGTGATAACTTCTCATAAAGTTTCATCTTCACCCTGAGCAAATTTGAAAGACTGAAAAATGCTTTCGACCCCTACACCTATTGGATAAATTAGAATATTCATCTGCACTGCATCATTTTCAGCTACAAAGATGAAGTCATAAATCTGGAAAAAATCTTCTCTTCTATTCTGGCGACTTAGATGGTTCTGTTGCAATTATTACCAATTTTGTTAGTGGGAGTACTAATTGTTGAATAGACATACTTTATTGCCTAAGCAAACTGAATAGAAAGAATAAAAAAGGTGTGAATGAAGGTGTTTGTATATAGAGATGTTCTTTTACATGTGTGTGTGCAAAGTTCATATGAAAGATTGTGAGTCACTTACATTTTGAGAAGAGTTTTTTGTTGGTTTGGTAGAATTATTATCCACACATCACACACATATGTGTGTGTGTCTGTGTGTGCGCGCACATGTGTGTGTGTGTAGTTAAGTGAACTTAGGGCATTTGTATGCTGTGTATTATGCTCTGTTGTGTTCAATATGACATCCATTTAATGAGGACTGAAAAGTCACTTAGCAGGAAATGAGACTTGTCTTATCTTTAAGACTTCCTGTGAGTAAAAAAAAACTCCAAAAAACAGAGACTTTTGCAGATTTTTCTTTATATACTGTTTTGGCAACATCATCTAGTAGTCATTAGCAGAAGTTCTTTGGTGGTGAAGTTCTTCAACTGGTTTGTAAATTTGAAAGTTTCTCATGGAGTCATTTTAAACATCATGTCAGAGACCTTTTCTTTATTTTCTCAATGCTATGGCTAACAACTTTGAACCCCAATAAATAAATCAAATTGTTTTAAACAATATGTTTTTTGTTTTAACTTCTGTTTTCTTTTACTTTTGACACTATATTTTATGGTATGGCTAATCAAGGTCAAAGAATGTGATAAAGCACTATGTAGGAATTCAATATTTTATTTACAATATGACTGAACTCAGTACTACCAAGTCTGCTACCAAGTACAGGAGACTTATGCATTTTGGTTCTTGCTATCGTCAACCCTACTCTGTACAGAAGTTCATGATTCACCCGCATTTGACTAACAATATTGAAAATAACTAAGTAATCTTGTAGGACTAAAACTGAAAATTTTCACCTCATTAGCAACTATGTTGCCACCAAGTGGTGTCATGAATAAGGGAATCTCCTCCCTGAGGAATTTGAAAACTTGAACCCACAAAAACAACAAAGGTATTATTGATAATGAATAATCTAAGGGAGATAACTGGTATTATTATAAATATAAATATACCCAATCCACTATCTTTCCTTCCTCCCTGCTTTTTACTGTGTCCTGTTCTTTCTTTTTTTAAGATCAAACACTTCTGTTACATATATCTTGCAGTTTGTGCATCAGTAATCATATGTTGTGAGCGGTTTTGGTTCAATGAACCAAAATGAATTCACTATGAACTTCGATATTTGAATCTTTACATAATGCTATGTCAGCTTTTGTTACTATTAGAAATTGTTATATGAGACTAATTGTGTTTTGTTTTGATAAATAAATCAAATTTATTAAATTATAAAGAATGATACTAATGTGTATCTTCATTATAATATCATGTGATACATTTGTGCATCCAGGTTGTTTTTCACTAATAAAAAGATTGTTCTACAAATTAAAATAAAACATTGTGAATAAAAAAAATATGGAGCCTTAAATACAAACATGAAATGGAATAACACGAGTGTAATGCAATGATAGTAACATCAGATAATTATATGCGACTACATTTTTCATACATAACCTAATCATTTATTCACTTCCAGATTTTATCAAGTCAATGTTGGCTAAATCTAGGGTATGTGGTTTCTTGTCTTTCTTCATAAGTTCAATCATTTTGCCAGGATACAATGTCTCCTATTTGGTTGTATATTTATCTAACTTCCTTTTATTAAGTTTAGGTGAGTTTACTTCCTTGTTTATGCTGATGCATCTGCCAATATCATTTATAGCCTTATTCTGCACTTAGTAGTTTTGAGGTCACCTTCCAGGACAGCACTCAGGGCTTCTAGGTCTTTTAACTTTTTGAGGTGTCACCAAGTACAAAATTTACTTTGGTATCTCTGAGAGTGAACCTAGTACATATTGGAGTCACTACAGATCAACTCTTCTGATAACAAAGTTCCTGACAGATATTATATTTGATTCAGACTTTGGGTATTTACTTGGGAGAATCACACACAACACATACATCAGAAGAGATATTTATTCATTTCACCAGAAAACAGCTGTGGCACATGATCCACTTTAATGTGAGTACCCATGCACATGTGTGGGCACAGACAATAATCAAGTACTCTCTCTCCTTTAAATACAATTAGGTGTTGCCTAGATAGCAAGAGCATTCTGGAACTAACATTTGCTTCTTTGAAATGAATTAGATAATTTTTGTTCTTTCTTCACTGTGTGTAGGAAGCTACACTAAAAATGGCTTTGTGCCATGTTATGCTGAAGTGAAAAAGCATATAAATACAATAAGTATTTTTTAAAAGTCTTCTATTCAAGCCATTCTTCAAAATATGTGTGTTATTTTGTCACTGTAGCTGGAAAAGGCATTCTTTTATATTGTAAATATGCCACAAGGTCTGGGAAGCCATCAACTTCTGAAATTGTTCTGCATGACATTTTTGGCTGACTGAAAGTAAATGCCTTAATAGCCACCTGGAATTTGAACTCAGCTCCCTGATTTCAATTTCTTCACTGGTATCTGTTACCCTAACCCTGCACATCCATATGCATTACATTTATATGTAAATTACATGCATATAAACATTATACAGATATACATATATTTGCATATTACACATATATTTGCACATTACATACATACAAGAAGATGCTGAAATGGTCCCAACATGAGTCATTTACTAGAATTTCACTGTTATCTTGTCACTGTACCAAAAAGAGTATTCTTTTACATTATAAAGTGACATGTTGCAGGATCCTTGCAATTTTTTTCTAATTTATTTTGGATTATTAACTGAACCAAGTCAATAGAAAGTGCAAAATTTTCAAGTATTGAACTCTGATCTATCATGATGTTCTTGTTCCTGCAGTAGAAAGCCCCCAAAGGAAATCTATGAGTGTTTTATACAAACATTATTTGACAAGTGTCTATCATTACTCAATTATGAAAGAATATTAACTTTCAGATTTTGAGAACCAAGATGCAACAAGGTCTGGAAGGTGTCAAATTCTGAAATTATTGGTCATGGTTTTAACCTAATTTAAGCCAAAAGAATTTCTATAACACTAAAGATATTCAGGGAATGTATTATTTATATTCAGGGAATGTATTATTTATATTCAGGGAATGTATTATTTATATTCAGGGAATCTATTATTTATATTCAGGGAATCTATTATTTATGTTTAATGTTTATAATTCCTGAGCATTTGAGTATACAAAAGCAGTTAGCCAAAAGCATGCCAAAATATTTGAATACTAACCAGAAACAATATCAAGTAGGCACCTATAAGTTGATTTTGCAGCATATTAAATGATCTGGTACTAAATTAAGGGAGTGACTTTTCATTGTTAATATCATATCACTATGACTTGAAAACCAAACTACAGTCCATGCAGTGTTGACACTGAGGTTCTTGATGGCCAAAGAAATTCAAAACCCAGAAGTCATGGAAATGATTTTTGAGATAAGGAAAATATTTTGGTAATTGACAATCTTAAAAATAATTAAACAGTTAATGCAGAATTCTTCTCTAACTTGCTTTGCTAATTAAAGGAGATGTTGAAAATAAAACATCAAGAGATACTGTAAAAAGGTGTTCTCTTTTTACAGGACAATGCACCTGCTTACAAGGTTGGTAAGACATTGGATGTTTTGGAAAATTTGTGGTTTTGAATGTAATCTTATTCACTAAGTATTACTTTACATGTTTCTTGTTTATATACCTTATAAGGGTTTTAAAAAAGTAGAAAATATTTAAATGGTTCAAAGGTAACAGTACTTCAATGACTAATCAGGAATTAAAGAAACTTGAAAAGTGATGTATCAAGTGCGTAGACCTGTGAGATAAATATGTGGAATAACATTTATGTTTTCAGTGATCTAGATCATTCCCAACTTGGTCAGACAGAGGAAATTTCAGCACCCCCTTTATGCACCCTATTTTGTTGTACTCTTATAGTTATTTACAAAGTTTATCTCTCTTGCACAAGAATAACTTCAGAGGGCACCTAGACAGGATTAAACTCAATGCCTCAACAAACTGTTCTGCAAAATGAGTTTACTAATCACCATAATGATAGTTTAGCTTTAATATCGAACAAGGCAGGTTTGAGAAAAAATGGAGGCAATTGAAAAGGAAAACTTATCAAGAAAATCAGCATTTAAAATCAACTTCTGACAAAAATGGTAAATATATAACTACATTACTAATGAGACAAGCTACAATATTTACTAAGCTTAGTCTAGTAAAAGGTCACAGCAGTTGGGCACGCAGTTAGGATCAAACTCACTACACCAGCAAATAGTCAACAAATAGTTTAACTTGGTGAATTTGATCTGATGCAGAGTTGGTTGGAGTAAAAAAACAAATTAGACACTTGTTTGGAGAAATAAACAAAGTTTTATTTTCATTTACAAGATATGAAAATGTCTCTGGTAAGTTGTATAGTGTAGCATTCAAATGTATGGTGTACAAAGTGTGAAATAAGAGATGAAAAAGGTGTATACTTAACCTGGCTGACTGCTTGTTAGATATAGGCTTAGGCTTGTAATGTTGATAGTAGAATCTGTTCATTTTCACAGCCTAATGGTCAGACAGGCTGTTATTCATACTCTGGGTAGCTTCTATAATTAGCATGGGTGTGTGAAGTCTCTCTCTCTGTTCTCTGTCTCCTGTCCAGCTTCTCTTATAGCCTATATAAGGGAAACGCATGGACATAGTTGAAGACATCTGTGGCAAGTGAGAGTCGTGTTGATAATGGCCAGCACTCTGGTATATTTATGTTTGTTTTAAAATTTGTTTTGAGTAGACTGAAACATGTATGTGACTTAGCTAAACAAAAATTGATGTGTAGTTAGAGATGTATGTTTTCTAATAATTGTAAAAATTTGACTTTACTTTGTTGCTCTTTGTGTAAATTGTGTTTTTCTGCTACAAATTATTATATTGAACCAAAAAGCTAATAACAATGATCACTGATACAATGAGTGGGAGCTATATGCAAATATATATATATATATAGAGAGAGAGAGTTTGATCTTAAAGAAAAAAAAAGCAAATAGAAAGGAAAGATAGTATAGTTTAACTGAGGCAAGAAATTACATGTTAATTTTAATACCTCCATTTAACCATCTGAGAGAACCTTTTTTTACCTTCCATCAGCATGACTGATGCTAACTTCGAGTGACTCCTTGTGACTTCTCAGGCTAAAGCAGAAAGATTACATTGAATCAATTGCTAGGTCTACTGTTAGGAGAGATGGTTTACTATGTCATTCTAGATCAATTTTTTTCAGAATTTATCTTACACATTTATAA
This sequence comes from Acanthosepion lycidas, assembly GCA_963932145.1. Lineage (NCBI taxonomy): Eukaryota > Metazoa > Mollusca > Cephalopoda > Sepiida > Sepiidae > Acanthosepion > Acanthosepion lycidas. The sequence goes on from OZ010577.1 coordinate 19,667,920, forward strand.
GTCTACTGTTTTGCCATGCATTGAATATTGATACCGCATCTGTTCTGGTGATTTTGTTATGTATTTAGAGATTCTTAATAAAATACAAAGAATAATCTTCAATGTTATTGGTCCTAACCTGGCATCTCGGCTTCAGTCACTTCTCTGCCAGTGTAACATAGCTTCCCTGTGCCATTTTTATAAATACATTCATGGTAATTTTTCTGATGAGTTTTGCCCTTCGGTACCACAACTTTACATTATTTAAGTGTACCAATAGATTAGTGACAAAGTCACATCATTTTAAAGTTGAAATAGTTGTAACCGTAGGTTCTATGCTAGCAATTTCTCTCACACTTGTTGCCCATGGAACTCTCTTCCAGTTTCTTGCTTCCCAGTTCACTTTGATCTTCAAAAATCTAAGAGTCAGTTTTCCTAAAGTTGACCTGGTTTGGTAGCTGATTTGAACATCCAGATAACTATGGTGTTGAGCCTTCAAATAGAATTTTGAAAGTTGAATTTTAAAGCAAACAAGTCTCCTCCTTTGGTAAATTGGTGCAACATATTCTTCCTACTCCCATTCTCTCTAGTTCTCCTTGTGTTAGAGTAAACTAAACTTACTAAAGATCTATCTAACTAGTGTCTGTTTTCTTAATTCTTATTCTTGTATTGTTCTTTCTCTTTAATAATGTTTTCTGTTTCTCATAGTCTCACACACTCAGTAATTCCTTGCAACTTAGTGGAATTTTTGCCTTTGTTGGGATGAAGTGATTAAAAAAATGTTGGGTTTGATTATATTAATAATAGCCTGGAGGGGGTTGTCAGGTTATCTTGCCCTAGATGCACCACTGTTGCTATAACTTCAGTACATGTGCTGCCCCTATGACTCTAATAGGTTACAAGACTTGTGATCATGATATTAATAATATTACCTGTTATCACCCTTAATTATCAGAAATAAATTTGTTATTGTGAGTCCAATAATATTGTAAATAAAATATCGAATGTCTAAATATTGTCTTGTTGTATCCTTGCTCAACATTGCATAACGATAATAGACTTCTATTTTCATAATCCTATCAATGCTAATTACTTTTCACATTGCTTGAGTTAAAATTTAAAAAAAGAATGATAAAATTAATCAGAATAATGAACATTTTTTTCTGTACACTGTCTGCTTCCATAGAAAGTTGCACCTCATTTGCACTAACTTAGCTGATCAAATTGTATATTAAGACTCTGCCTGGTGATAAAAATGAAGCTTTCCTTGTAGAAGCAATAATAGTTATAATCTTTTACATATAATGACAGCTACATGTCTTGATGTCAAATCAATTTGAAGAAGTCTTTCAACTTACTTCATGCCCCTTAACAAGACCCTAGTCAGTATACATTCTCTGATGATTAAGGATATATATATCCAATATATTTAGATTTTCACAATGTAATGCCACTTGGCCTGCCTTTCCCAAACCCCTTTCTTTTTTCTCCCCACTACCCTTCTCATCCTTCCTTTAAATTTCCTTTCACTCTTTCATGACTCTGTCCTACTATTTTTATTTTCATACTTGCACTTTTCTCCTCCTTTCTTTCTTTCTTTCTTTCTTTCTTTCTACTTAATTAATTTCTTAGTCTTTCCTCAATATGAGTTTTTTCCTTTCTTTCATCTTTTTCTTTGGTTTCTTCCAAGAAAACTTTACAATTCCCTCTTCTTTCTCTCTCAAACTTCTTTCCATCTTCACTTTCAGTTTCTTTCTTTCCTTCTTTTTCTTCCATTTCATTTTTCTGAGATTTTTTTCCCTTCATTTTTCTTTATTCCTTCACATTCTCTTTCTCCTTATTTCCTTCATTGTTCTCACTTTCCTTTTTTTGCTTCTTTCCTTCACTCTTTTCACTTTTCTTTTCTTCATTTTTTCTCTTTCCTTTATCTTTCTTTCCTTCATTCTTTTCACTGCCACTTTCTTTCTCTTCCTACTTTTCATTTTCTTTCTATTTCTTTTCACTTTATTTCCCTCCTCCTTCTTTTCACTTTATTTTTGTGTTAATATCACTTTCTTTTTATCACTTTCTTTGTTTCTTAACCTTTTTTGACTTTCTTTTTCTCTTTCTTATTTTCATTTTCTTTCTTTTTTTTTATTTCTTTCTGTCTTCTCAGTAAAACTTTCACCTGAGCTTGAACACCTAGCACCGTTAAGAAATACACAGCTATCTCAGCCACATGGTAAATACTTCTTTCTTATTTTTATTTTCCTCATTTTCCACAATGACCAAAATCTTCAATTAAGAAAGAGGAAATCTTTCATATTTCTCTAAATACTAAATTCCAAA
>OZ010577.1:19675226-19700226 GCA_963932145.1 Acanthosepion lycidas
TTTTGTGACAAATGCAGCTACCGATTTTTTTTTTGCATGCTAGAATGCTAGTTAACATTCGTGTCAGTTAGCTGTTGGCTCTCACGCTGGCCAATAGAATCTTCCTGCCTATTCATGGCAGCCAGCTATTGGCTCTCATTCTGGACAGTACAAAATGGCCACAAATTACATGAAAACTGCTGTAGAAGCATGAAAAAATCGATTATATCCACTATCAATGGGAGTTGGGAAATTCAAAGTTATTCTTGGCCTTTCTACTAACTTGGAGCATGTACATGTAAATTTTGGTGCAAATCTGTCAAAAATTGCGGTCGTGCATACATTACATACACACACACACACATCCTGCCTTTTATAGATAGAGATATACACACACACACACACACACATATACATATATATATAGACTTATATATAGACATATATATATATATATATATATATATATACACATGTATATACACATATATATACACACACATATATATATATATATATATATATACATATACATACACATATGTATACATATATATATACACATATATACACATATATATACATAGATATATATATATATATATATATATACATAGATATATATATATATATATATATACATACATACATATATATACATATACATATATATATATATATATACATAAACATATATACACACATATATATGCACATGCATATATATATTCATATATATATTTACACACAAACACACACATATATATGATATACATGTATATACATGCACACACACACACACATATATATATATATATATATATATATATATATATTAATTGTCTGATTTCTCCACTTTTCTCAGATTATATATCCTACTAATATGCATAAATACATATGTGAGTATATATATGCTTATATATATATATATATATATATATAGAGAGAGAGAGAGAGAGGGAGGGAGAGATAGACAGATAAATAGATAAAATAATTCACTTAACTTTTGCAAACTACAAGTTTCATATTTCATGGATAGCTTTAAAATCTAATATTTCTAAGGGAATTAAAATTATTTAAATAGAGATTTAATTTTTTTAAATAAAAATTTATTTTTATTTTAATGTAAGATTTAAAAAAAATAATTCTATAAATATTGTAGGATTAACACAAGATAAAATTTCTAATTTGTTTAGTTTAAGATAAAGAATGTATAACGTTGAGGTTAAATATTTATAGAATAATGATTTTTTATTTTTGTGACTTGGTATTTAATACAATTTTAATATTAAATTCATAATATATGATCCAGTTGTTTAGACACATTTTGCAGTCATTTTATATGCAAATATTTCTTTGTATATAAGATAGTATGCACACACACACACACACACACACACACACACACACATATTCACACATACACAAATATTTCAACAACTTTTCAGCTCTGTTTGCATAAATTATTTGTATGTTCATATATTTTTCTTTGTTCAACTACATACTATAATGCTTAAGAAGGGGAGGCTTGTTATCATGGCATTGAATGTTGGCAATGATTAATATACTATCTTTAAATAATGCTCCTCATTTTCATGAGACTGTGTGCCTTTTCCTCTTGACCACACTAACTCCATTACTTACTAACAACAGAGACATCAATTACTTCAGGACATCTGATTAAATATTTATGTTGTTTACGTAACACTTCCTATTTTCACCTGTAATCGCTGACCTGTCGACTGACACATGCTGTCAAACAGAAATGACGCTATGACAAAGATTATCTCTTTACAGGCTGACCACCCAGCCACATTTATTAATATTAATTATAGATATATGATCTATAAATAACAAAAAATATGATGTTGGCTTATTTCCTATTTGTAGGTTGTTTATCTTAAAAATAAGCAAAAAAATTATTCTCATTGTCTGGTATATATTTACTATTTCTCTCTCTCTCTTTAGAAGCCTTTATAATAAGAATTGATCTGTGTTTTTCTCCTTTCAAATCAATGGAGAATTTGGACACAATTATCTATATAGTAATTTTAAGCCAGATTGTAAAAGGTCTTCAGTCTTTCTTAAGAAATGACAACAGAAGCCATTTTCCCCAAATGTAAAGAAATAGTAAGAAGATGCATCAATAAAGAAAACACAGAGTCAATAGTTGAATTTTGTTCTGAAATTCTCACTGTATAATGCTTGATCTTTGTGAATAACATTCACTTGAGTATTTGAGTGATAATGAAAGAGAATATGTTGAAAATTAAACATTTTTTATTTAAAATCCTCTTTCTTCTTCTAAGTGCTGTGTCCCTTTAAGACAAAAGCAATCTTGGCTTTTTCACAACTTCCTATCCTTTGTGGCACTTAGAAACGATTATTTTTTTTACTGTCCCAACCATTCCCCATCCTGTCATCTATTTAAACAAGCGAGGTAGGTTACTCACTATTTCCTGCTGTCCAGCTTGCTTTCAATATAAATTGAAAGTGTCAAATTTTCTAACCTTGCTTTTCTCATTATGTAAAATAAATGTTTGTTATCATTAGGCTGCAAAGTTATTGATTCATATATATATATATATATATATATATGTATGTATGTATGTATGTATGTATGTATGTATGTATGTATGTATGTATGTATATATATATATGTGTGTGTGTCTTAAAATTAGAATATAGAAATCCTGACAACGTTTTTAAATTTTGACAATTGGAAACATTCATGAAAAAAGATTTGTTTAAAAATATATTTGATAATTTCATTTTGCCATTTTTGGCTTTCATCAAATCTGAAACTGAATGAATGAAATGTATGTATGTGTATTTGTGTGTATTCTTAAATAATGAATCTTAGAACTTTTCTCTAAGCTGGCATTTCTTTTGATTAAAGAAGAAAGAAAATGAATGACTTTCAAAAATGTCATTAATATTTATTCTAGTATCTTTTCTTTACTCTTAGTTTGAGTCAAAAGTTGTTAATGTATTTTTCCCAGATTTTTGTATCAAATTAAAGGCATTATTATCAGAATGGCTCAAAAGTAATAGATCCTATAGCCTTTGTTGGCAAGTAGTCTAGGAGAAGGACCACTCTGAATTTAAAACCTAATCAAATAAGCAAACATATGTACAGGTAGTTTTGCAGTTTGGTTCTAAGAACTGAGCCACTGGATCCTTATACATCAAAAGTGAAGGGAAAGTTCAGTATATATATATATATATATATATATATGTATATATATATATATATATAGATAGATAGATATAGATATGTGTGCATGTGTGTGTATATATATTTATAATTTTATCTATTGAGGTGGGAATGCCACTAGTATGTAGGTTGTTACAGCAAATGAAAGTAAGAGAAAAGACTGGGTATTGGGGGTACTGAGGAAAGGATAAAAGCTGAATCGGGTTAAAGAAGATAGAAGTTAGTGACTGACATTGTATTTCAATTTTTGAAGATTATAATTATCAGGAAAGCAAAGAAACAGAAAGGAATTCCATAGGCAGGAAGTGTGAGAAAAGAAACCGTTTGTGTAGAAGTGGCAGTTACATTTAACTATTTCATCAGTAAAAGGGTGAGACCTAGATGCCAATCTAGTAGAATGGTTAAAATCACATAGTCTGGGCACTAGGCAATAAAGCTCATCAGGGCAGTAGTCATGAAAATATTTGTAGAAAAGATAGAGTAGCCACATCACATCAATGAGAAAGTGACTGAAGTCGAGATGCCAAGTCAGGATCGATTACATTGCAGATCCTTCTTTGGATTTTGTCAAGAACTTTGAGATGAGTAGCAGGAGCACCTGACCAGACATGGCAACAGTATTTAATACATGGACAAATGGTAGATTTGTAAATGTGCAAGATGGATTCTGACAAAAAAACCTTCTGGCATGAAACAATGACCCAACTTTCCTTACAGTAGATGCAGCTATTGATTCAATGTAGGTATTCCACTTCAAGTCAGTTGAAAATGTGAGGCCAAGAAGATACAATGTGTTGCTCTCCATGAGTCTAGCACCAGCCATGCAGGAAAGTTTCTCTATGGTGATTAAATGAGAGCAGTTTAGTTTTGAAGGCATTAAAATTTACAAGTAATTTCCTGCTCCAGTTAATCACTTATTGCAGGTCCTTTTCAAGAGCAGCAACCAGGTTGACTTTGCCAATTCTGATGGATTTGTTATTGAGACAGGAGTAAATGGTAGTAACATCAACATAAATGCCTATTTGGGGACTGATGACATCAGTGAGATCATTGATGAAGATCAGAAATAGTGTAGGATGCAGTATAGAGCCTTGGGGTGACACCCACATTTGTATGAAAGTATCTGGAAGCGAGCTCATTCAAAACAACCTTCATTTCATGATTTGATAGGAATGATTTGATTAAATCAAACATGCATCCAGTAATTCCGTAGCCCTGAAGCTTACGTAGAAGACCAGCATGCCAAATGCCTTTGAGATATCTAGAGCCACAGCTTGAGCTTTGCCATTATTATCAACAGATGGATATGAATATTCAGTGATGGTTGTAAGAGGCAAAATGGAAGTCATATTTGTCTATATTTCTGAGATGAGGTATTATGTACATTATTTACATTATTCAGACTATTGTCCTCATCTTTGTCGCCATATTTATTACAATGTTTCGGTTGTACACTCCGGCCTCCTTCAGGTTGGAATGTCAAACTGAACCCTTTATTTCGCTCACTGGGGTAGACTGTTCTAGTTTCACATGCCATGTCTAATGGATGTCAGTTATCAGTTATCTCCTGTTAATTTCCCTCTCCAAGTTATCCACCGCCTTCACCAGGTATTGAACTCACACTCTTTGGGTCCTGTCACTGGATCTAAATAATGCCTTTATATATTTGTATATTGATTTGATTCTAACTAGCTTTTTTCAAACATATTTCTCATGTACTATAGAACATGAAAATGTTTGTAAAAAAGCAATTTTGATATCATAAAGATGAAAATTACAAAATAAACTATGTCAGATTTTATTATACAACTTAATATTTTTACATTTAATATTAATCAAATTATGTTGAGAAAATCTTTAGTATATAATTAATACTTATATAAGTATACCAAGTAAATTTCAGCTTCTAATATCTAATCATATTAGAAATATTTACAATAGCTTATTTGGCAGTGTGAGATTTTTTCATGAGATTCAAGTGTTATTCATCCTATTGGATATAATTATAACAGTATAGCTATTGATATTTATTTCTAATTTCAGATATATAAAGATTGTTATTGATTATAAGAAAGATAAACACAAAAGAAAAATAAACTATTTTAATGTTATTGAATAATTGGAGCATAACATTAGAAATTGCAAAAATAAATGTGATCAAAAAAGAAATTTAAACACATTGACAAGCAAAAGAAAAATAACTGGCTTTAAGAATGTCACAAAATGAGGTTTAGGATAAATTAAAAGGAAAATAAGCAAAAAAAAATGGATTTATCCACAAGAAAATATTTAAAAAACAGCAGATGTGAATGTAAACAGAGGAAAAAGAAAAAACATTAAAAATAAGAAAGCAACCACACTTTTCCCTTTAAGTAAACATTACAAAGAGAAAAGTATATATTTGATCATAGTGCATGAAAAGTGATTTCTCACTAGTAATTTTTAGTGGTGAATGTAGGCTGGGATAGAGGTTGACTCCTTAATGGAAATAGTTACAACATAACTTAGAAGGCAATAAATGGGGAAGTGGAGTAAGGTTTTTGGCTAGTATTTTAGGTGGTAAAATTATTGCTCCATTTAATTATTATTGTACTCTTCATGCCAAGAATTGTTGTAAATTCCTTGACACTTTTTTCATGCTATACAGGTTACAAAAAAGGAACTTCATGTTAAAGCATATATTCAGACAAGAGAATACACCTTCACATTTTGCAAAGTTGATTATTACCCACCTAACCAAAGATAACAAATTAAAATGGACACCAGCCTCTTCAGATATTTATCTAATAGAAATCATGTAATTCATCATTGAAAGATATGTATATGAGAATTGATGTAATGGAATAACCAGGTACCCCCATGAATGATTACACTATAGGTAGTAAGTACCTATTTACAATATTTACAATAAAATGGAGGGAAAATAAAATATTTGCAATAAAATGGAGAGAAAATAAAATATTTGAAATATAATGGAGGGAAAATAAAATATTTGAAATATAATGGAGGGAATATAAATTATTTCAAATAAAATGAAGGGAAAATAAAATATTAGCAATATAATGGAGGGAAAATAAAATATTTGCAATCAAATGGAGGAAAAATAAAATATTTGCAATATAATGGAGCGAAAATAAAATATTTGCAATCAAATAGAGAGAAAATAAAATATTTGAAATATAATGGAGGGAAAATAAAATATTTGCAATAAAAGGAGGGAAAAAATATTTACAATAAAATGGAGGGAAAATAAAATATTTGAAATATAATGGAGGGAAAATAAAATATTTGCAATAAAATGGAGGGAAAATAAAATATTTGAAACATAATGGAGGGAAAATAAAATATTTGCAATATAATGGAGGTAAATTAAAATATTTACAATAAAATAGAGGGAAAATAAAATATTTGAAATATAATGGAGGGAAAATAAAATATTTGCAATAAAATGGAGGGAAAATAAAATATTTGCAATATAATGGAGGGAAAATAAAATATATGCAATAAAATGGAGGGAAAATCAAATATTTGCAATAAAATGGAGGGAAAATCAAATATTTGCAATAAAATGGAGGGAAAATAAAATATTTGCAATATAATGGAGGGAAAATAAAATATTTGAAATATAATGGAGGGAAAATAAAATATTTGAAATATAATGGAGGGAAAATAAAATATTTGCAATAAAATGGAGGGAAAATAAAATATTTCCAATATAATGGAGGGAAAATAAAATATTTGCAATAAAATGGAGGGAAAATAAAATATTTGAAATATAATGGAGGGAAAATAAAATATTTGCAATAAAATGGAGGGAAAATAAAATATTTGAAACATAATGGAGGGAAAATAAAATATTTCCAATATAATGGAGGGAAAATAAAATATTTGCAATAAAATGGAAGGAAAATAAAATATTTGAAATATAATGGAGGGAAAATAAAATATTTGCAATCAAATAGAGAGAAAAAAAATATTTGAAATATAATGGAGGGAAAATAAAATATTTGCAATAAAAGGAGGGAAAAAATATTTACAATAAAATGGAGGGAAAATAAAATATTTGAAATATAATGGAGGGAAAATAAAATATTTGCAATAAAATGGAGGGAAAATAAAATATTTGAAACATAATGGAGGGAAAATAAAATATTTGCAATATAATGGAGGTAAATTAAAATATTTACAAGAAAAAATAAAGGGAAAATAAAATATTTGCAATATAATGGAGGGAAAATAAAATATTTGCAATAAAATGGAGGGAAAATAAAATATTTGCAATAAAATGGAGGGAAAATAAAATATTTGCAATATAATGGAGGGAAAATAAAATATTTGCAATATAATGGAGGGAAAATAAAATATTTGAAATATAATGGAGGGAAAATAAAATATTTGAAATATAATGGAGGGAAAATAAAATATTTGCAATAAAAGGAGGGAAAAAATATTTACAATAAAATGGAGGGAAAATAAAATATTTGAAATATAATGGAGGGAAAATAAAATATTTGCAATAAAATGGAGGGAAAATAAAATATTTGAAACATAATGGAGGGAAAATAAAATATTTCCAATATAATGGAGGGAAAATAAAATATTTGCAATAAAATGGAAGGAAAATAAAATATTTGAAATATAATGGAGGGAAAATAAAATATTTGCAATCAAATAGAGAGAAAATAAAATATTTGAAATATAATGGAGGGAAAATAAAATATTTGCAATAAAAGGAGGGAAAAAATATTTACAATAAAATGGAGGGAAAATAAAATATTTGCAATAAAAGGAGGGAAAAAATATTTACAATATAATGGAGCGAAAATAAAATATTTGCAATCAAATAGAGAGAAAATAAAATATTTGAAATATAATGGAGGGAAAATAAAATATTTGTAATAAAAGGAGGGAAAAAATATTTACAATAAAATGGAGGGAAAATAAAATATTTGAAATATAATGGAGGGAAAATAAAATATTTGCAATAAAATGGAGGGAAAATAAAATATTTGAAACATAATGGAGGGAAAATAAAATATTTGCAATATAATGGAGGTAAATTAAAATATTTACAAGAAAAAATAAAGGGAAAATAAAATATTTGCAATAAAATGGAGGGAAAATAAAATATTTGCAATAAAATGGAGGGAAAATAAAATATTTGCAATATAATGGAGGGAAAATAAAATATTTGCAATATAATGGAGGGAAAATAAAATATTTGAAATATAATGGAGGGAAAATAAAATATTTGCAATAAAATGGAGGGAAAATAAAATATTTGAAATATAATGGAGGGAAAATAAAATATTTGAAATATAACGGAGGGAAAATAAAATATTTGCAATAAAATGGAGGGAAAATAAAATATTTGAAATATAATGGAGGGAAAATAAAATATTTGCAATAAAATGGAGGGAAAATAAAATATTTGAAACATAATGGAGGGAAAATAAAATATTTGAAACATAATGGAGGGAAAATAAAATATTTGAAATATAATGGAGGGAAAATAAAATATTTGAAATATAACGGAGGGAAAATAAAATATTTGCAATAAAATGGAGGGAAAATAAAATATTTGAAATATAATGGAGGGAAAATAAAATATTTGCAATAAAATGGAGGGAAAATAAAATATTTGCAAAAAAAGGAACGAAAATAAAATAATTGAAATATAATGGAGCGAAAATAAAATATTTGCAATCGAATGGAGGGAAAATAAAATATTTGAAATATAATGGAGCGAAAATAAAATATTTGCAATAAAATGGAGGGAAAATAAAATATTTGCAATAAAATGGGAAAATAAAATATTTGAGACATAATGGAGGGAAAATAAAATATTTGCAATAAAATGGAAGGAAAATAAAATATTTGCAATAAAATGGAGGGAAAATAAAATATTTGAAATATAATGGAGGGAAAATAAAATATTTGCAATATAATGGAGGGAAAATAAAATATCTGAAATATAATGGAGGGAAAATAAAATATTTGCAATATAATGGAGGGAAAATAAAATATCTGAAATATAATGGAGGGAATATAAATTATTTCAAATAAAATGAAGGGAAAATAAAATATTAGCAATATAATGGAGGGAAAATAGAATATTTGCAATAAAATGGAGGGAAAATAAAATATTTGAAATATAATGGAGGGAATATAAATTATTTCAAATAAAATGAAGGGAAAATAAAATATTAGCAATATAATGGAGGGAAAATAGAATATTTGCAATCAAATGGAGGGTAAATAAAATATTTGCAATCAAATGGAGGTTGAATAAAATATTTGCAATAAAATGGAGGGAAAATAAAATATTTGCAATAAAATGGAGGAAAAAATAAAATATTTGCAATAAAATGGAGGCAAAATAAAATATTTTAAATATAATAGAGGGAAAATAAAATATTTGCAATAAAATGGAACGAAAATAAAATATTTGCAATAAAATGGAACGAAAATAAAATATTTCCAATATGATGGAGGGAAAATAAAATATTTGAAATATAATGGAGGGAAAATAAAATATTTGCAATAAAATGGAGGGAAAATAAAATATTTGAAATATAATGGAGGGAAAATAAATATTTGAAATAGAATGGAGGGAAAATAAAATATTTGAAATATAATGGAGGGAAAATAAAATATTTGAAATATAATGGAGGGAAAATAAAATATTTGCAATAAAATGGAGGGAAAAAATATTTACAATAAAATGAAGGGAAAATAAAATATTTGAAATATAATGGAGCGAAAATAAAATATTTGAAATATAATGGAGGGAAAATAAAATATTTGCAATAAAATGGAGGGAAAATAAAATATTTGAAACATAATGGAGGGAAAATAAAATATTTGCAATAAAATGGAGGGAAAATAAAATATTTGAAACATAATGGAGGGAAAATAAAATATTTGCAATAAAATGCAAGGAAAATAAAATATTTCCAATATAATGGAGGGAAAATAAAATATTTGAAATATAATGGAGGGAAAATAAAATATTTGAAATATAATGGAGGGAAAATAAAATATTTGCAATAAAATGGAGGGAAAAAATATTTACAAAAAAATGAAGGGAAAATAAAATATTTGAAATATAATGGAGGGAAAATAAAATATTTGAAATATAATGGAGGGAAAATAAAATATTTGAAACCTAATGGAGGGAAAATAAAATATTTCCAATAAAATAGAGGGAAAATAAAATATTTGAAATATAATGGAGGGAAAATAAAATATTTGAAATATAATGGAGGGAAAATAAAATATTTGAAATATAATGGAGGGAAAATAAAATATTTGCAATAAAATGGAGGGAAAAAATATTTGCAATAAAATGAAGGGAAAATAAAATATTTGAAATATAATGGAGGGAAAATAAAATATTTGAAATATAATGGAGGGAAAATAAAATATTTGCAATAAAATGGAGGGAAAATAAAATATTTGCAATAAAATGGAGGGAAATTAAAATATTTGAAACATAATGGAGGGAAAATAAAATATTTGCAATAAAATGGAGGGAAAATAAAATATTTCCAATATAATGGAGGGAAAATAAAATATTTGAAATATAATGGAGGGAAAATAAAATATTTGAAATATAATGGAGGGAAAATAAAATATTTGAAATATAATGGAGGGAAAATAAAATATTTGCAATAAAATGGAGGGAAAAAATATTTACAATAAAATGAAGGGAAAATAAAATATTTGAAATATAATGGAGGGAAAATAAAATATTTGAAATATAATGGAGGGAAAATAAAATATTTGAAACCTAATGGAGGGAAAATAAAATATTTGCAATAAAATGGAGGGAAAATAAAATATTTGAAACATAATGGAGCGAAAATAAAATATTTGCAATAAAATAGAGGGAAAATAAAATATTTGAAATATAATGGAGGGAAAATAAAATATTTGAGATATAATGGAGGGAAGATAAAATATTTGCAATAAAATGGATGGAAAATAAAATATTTGAAAAATAATGGAGGGAAAATAAAATATTTGCAATAAAATGGAGGGAAAATAAAATATTTGAAACATAATGGAGGAAAAATAAAATATTTGAAATAGAATGGAGGGAAAATAAAATATTTGAAATATAATGGAGGGAAAATAAAATATTTGAAATATAATGGAGGGAAAATAAAATATTTGAAATATAATGGAGGGAAAATAAAATATTTGCAATAAAATGGAGGGAAAATAAAATATTTGAAACATAATGGAGGAAAAATAAAATATTTGAAATAGAATGGAGGGAAAATAAAATATTTGAAATATAATGGAGGGAAAATAAAATATTTGAAATATAATGGAGGGAAAATAAAATATTTGCAATAAAATGGAGGGAAAATAAAGTATTTGCAATAAAATGGAGGGAAAATAAAATATTTGAAATATAATGGAGGGAAAATAAAATATTTGAAATATAATGGAGGGAAAATAAAATATTTGAAATATAATGGAGGGAAAATAAAATATTTGCAATATAATGTAGGGAAAATAAAATATTTGCAATAAAATGGAGGGAAAATAAAGTATTTGCAATAAAATGGAGGGAAAATAAAATATTTGAAATATAATGGAGGGAAAATAAAATATTTGAAATATAATGGAGGGAAAATAAAATATTTGAAATATAATGGAGGGAAAATAAAATATTTGAAATATAATGGAGGGAAAATAAAATATCTGCAATAAAATGGAGGGAAAATAAAATATTTGCAATAAAATGGAGGGAAAATAAAATATTTGAAATATAATGGAGGGAAAATAAAATATTTGAAATATAATGGAGGGAAAATAAAATATTTGAAATATAATGGAGGGAAAATACAATATTTGAAATATAATGGAGGGAAAATAAAATATTTGAAATATAATGGAGGGAAAATAAAATATCTGCAATAAAATGGAGGGAAAATAAAATATTTGCAATAAAATGGAGGGAAAATAAAATATTTGAAATATAATGGAGGGAAAATACAATATTTGCAATAAAATGGAGGGAAAATAAAATATTTGCAAAAAAAGGAACGAAAATAAAATAATTGAAATATAATGGAGGGAAAATAAAATATTTGAAATATAATGGAGGGAAAATAAAATATTTGAAATATAATGGAGGGAAAATAAAATATTTGAAATATAATGGAGGGAAAATAAAATATCTGCAATAAAATGGAGGGAAAATAAAATATTTGCAATAAAATGGAGGGAAAATAAAATATTTGAAATATAATGGAGGGAAAATACAATATTTGAAATATAATGGAGGGAAAATAAAATATTTGCAATAAAATGGAGGGAAAATAAAATATTTGAAATATAATGGAGGGAAAATAAAATATTTGAAATATAATGGAGGGAAAATAAAATATTTGCAATAAAATGGAGGGAAAATAAAATATTTGAAATATAATGGAGGGAAAATAAAATATTTGCAATAAAATGGAGGGAAAATAAAATATTTGAAATATAATGGAGGGAAAATAAAATATTTGAAATATAATGGAGGGAAAATAAAATATTTGCAATAAAATGGAGGGAAAATAAAATATTTGCAATAAAATGGAGGGAAAATAAAATATTTGAAATATAATGGAGGGAAAATACAATATTTGAAATATAATGGAGGGAAAATAAAATATTTGAAATATAATGGAGGGAAAATAAAATATCTGCAATAAAATGGAGGGAAAATAAAATATTTGCAATAAAATGGAGGGAAAATAAAATATTTGAAATATAATGGAGGGAAAATACAATATTTGCAATAAAATGGAGGGAAAATAAAATATTTGCAAAAAAAGGAACGAAAATAAAATAATTGAAATATAATGGAGGGAAAATAAAATATTTGAAATATAATGGAGGGAAAATAAAATATTTGAAATAAAATGGAGGGAAAATAAAATATTTGAAATATAATGGAGGGAAAATACAATATTTGAAATATAATGGAGGGAAAATAAAATATTTGCAATAAAATGGAGGGAAAATAAAATATTTGAAATATAATGGAGGGAAAATACAATATTTGAAATATAATGGAGGGAAAATAAAATATTTGCAATAAAATGGAGGGAAAATAAAATATTTGAAATATAATGGAGGGAAAATAAAATATTTGAAATATAATGGAGGGAAAATAAAATATTTGAAATATAATGGAGGGAAAATAAAATATTTGCAATAAAATGGAGGGAAAATAAAATATTTGAAATATAATGGAGGGAAAATAAAATATTTGAAATATAATGGAGGGAAAATAAAATATTTGCAATATAATGTAGGGAAAATAAAATATTTGCAATAAAATGGAGGAAAAATAAAATATTTACACTCGAGGTTAAACAAAATATTTACAATATAATGTAGAGTAAGTAAAATATTATGAGGAACTATAGAATTTAGATCATGGTACATGAGAAGTAAAATATTTGCAGTCAAATACAAGCAATATACTTATAATAAAATAATGTCATTCAAGTAATATATTTGCAATGTAATGAAGAGTAGATAAAACCAAAAATAAAAAATTTTCTGTGTAATCCAAGAAAAATATATACAACATAATAAAGGAAAAATATTAAAAATTTGTAAATGAAAGTCTTGATGTATAATGCATGCTAAATAAAATATCTATACTGTAATGAAAGGTAAATAAAAAAATTGTGGTATAAGCTAAAAGTAAATTGACACAGTAAGAATCTTTATTCTAGGTAAAAGAAGTGATGCAAAGTTAAATTTAAAATCCTTTCATTAAAATAAAGTTTCATCTTTATTAGAATAAAACTAATTTCAAGCAAAGAAAGTCAGTTTGTCATTTGTTCATCCAAGTGTGTAATTATGATGATACCTTTATTATAATTATGCACCAACCTAATAGTTTGTTAATTTGTTATTTACTTAATTTATTTATTTACTTATTGATTTAGATTAATTAATTTATTTATTTTATTATTTTTCTTTTCTTCCTTTTTAGTTTTCGATTTTTAAGTAACATAGTAAAAAAGAAAATTGTGTTTGCATTTTGAAATGATTTCTGATCATTTATTTTAGTTATTTGAGTTGGTCTGGGAAAGTAATTATAGCTATTTTCTCCTCCAAACCAACAAAAATAAGATTTTGTTTTGTTTTCTTTTTTCTTTTTTCTTTTGCACAATGTGTGCGTGCACCCGTCTGCATGTATGAGTAGAAAGTCCTGGTTATTTTTACTTTCGTCTCATTTTTTTTTTTTCACTTTACACTTGCTCCATAATATTTTCTCTCCTTTTCTTTTTCCTCTTTTCTTTCAATTGTTACCCTTTCACTTCCGGTTATCTAGACGCATAAATATTGGATGTTTTATTTATTAACCAGACAAATTTTCTGTCAGATTAATAAATAAAAATCTATTATTTCTTTAAAAAAATGCTTTGTTTATGCTTGGATACAAAAACTAAGTAGATAGGAACTTTCAAGAACCTGTGACGAGAAGGATTTGCGCTTTACACGTACTATTCGTCCTTGCTTGAGCAGTGACGCATTTCGTAACTGAGTCAGTCTAAAGCACATCAGATCAAACGACAGTTTCTCCTGCAAAGGCAGACGCGGATTCAAAAGCTACTGGAGAGCGCATCTTTTTCTTTAATAAGATTTCTCAAATATCCAGCCAGTAGACGAAAATAAATACGGTTTTAAAGATAAATCAAAGTGTCTACTCAAATCTACAAACTTTTTAGTTTTTACACTCACTAGAAGTGTGATTAAACAAACATTTATACCTGTAGATCTGTATAACTGCGAGTATATTTTCCTCAAGAATGACATGATTAAGAAATCATTATTTCCGAATTATTCATGTCCACATAAAGTGTTGGAATGATAGAAAAATATTACGCATTCCAAAAATAAATAAATAAAAAATATAAGTTTACTAAAACTCTTCAACACTTGAAAATTCACACACATAACACAAATCAAAACAAACTAACAGACAACATGCCCTGACCTAAAAGTTAAAATTCTACAATAAAACAAAGTGATCAAACTGTGCATTGGTCACAACATTTCGAAACATACATAACCAATCAGATTTCATAATCTTGGGGTAATATTTGTTGGATTACCACCTTTGATGATAATTACTCGTGGCGCAATATTTTTCCTTTGATTATGGAAGCAACAACAGGCGACCCTTCTCTCAGCGATAAAACATGTGGCATGTAAGTACTTCAGAGTCATCAACTGAAGATAGTGTTGAACTTATGAAACCCATTTCTTTCTTTACTCTTCTCTAAAATGATTTGTTAATACATTTATTAATTGTCGCTTATTTAAATTCCATGTCGTGTCAGGAGTCATATAATGATAACACTTTCCATTCTGCAATAAATTTTATATACATACATACATACATACATACATACATACATACATATATATACACACACACACACACACACACACACACACATAATTATTTATTTAAAAATATGATTCCAACACGCTACATAAGAGTTTTCATGTTAAAGAACTTTGGATTATTTACCTAACCAGTTCTTTCCTATTTTCTATATATTTTCACACACGCACACATACATACATATATATATATATATATATATATATATATATATATATATATATATATATACAAATGTAAAAGAACGAAGTATAAAATTACAATGTTCAAAATATTAATTTAAAACAGGGCTCAATACAAGAGTAGAGCAATAAATATTTATTATACACTGTTACATTAGAACATGTAAGTAATTACTACAAAATTGTACATTTTGTTTCAACATTTAAATAAAACGTCTCTTCAGGTAATAAACGATCTTATTTAAAATTTCAATTTATGAAACATCACTTCATTTCCTGCTTTTGGAAAATTTTCCGTACAAGGTAAAAAGGATTTTTATAAAGAAAAAGGGAAAGAGAATAAGAAAGAAATCAACAAAAGGAAAGAGGAATGAAAGAAAGAAAGGAAAAAGAAAGCATAAGAAATAAACCCTACTACTACCAAGATAATAGACCAAAAAGGAAGATAAAAGAAAGAAGAGTATGTTCAAAATTACACAAATACAAAGGAAGAGGAAAGTTAAGAAAATAACATGAGAAGATGTTGATACGTATTAAGCCAATGAAGTTTTCTTGAATAAGAGAATTTAAATTTGAATGGAAATGAAATTGCAATAGATACATTGCTTAACAATGTCGCATTTCAAATTTTATGGCATTTTTTATGAAATCACACATTCAAACAGAATTATCCATGGAACGTAAATAAAAAAAACACTTTAAGATGTAACTTAACAAAACCAACATTACATTATAAATTAGAATATAAAATGAATTTTAAACTTTTAATACTTTTATATTAATTTTAAATTAGAAACTATTAACAATACATCAAGAGAAAAAATAAAAATGATAAGCCAATTCATGGCTAAGCATACTACCAGTAATTTATGAATAGTAACCAATACCTAAAGATAGAATAAGTCGCTGACGATAGCATTAAAATGTTTATATAAAGATAACAAAAGTGGAGTGATTATTGAGTTATGACATTTAGCATGATTGTAAGGTTAATTCTTTAATATGTTTACACTTTACTGTAGTTTCATATTGTTGAGTTAATAATATATCACTATTCAAGAACTTAATTATTTCCATTTTCTCCTGCAGTCAGAGAAAGCATGGTTCATTCACCGATCTAGAGATTCTAACTTATTTGAGAATTTTTAATTTAACTTTAGGTGTTTTATTTTCCTCTTTCAATTTCCAAAAATATTTAGAAAGTGAAGTCATATTCTGTTTATCCACATTAGTAAAGGATGAGAGATGATTATAGAAACGCTTTTTAAATTGATTCATTGTGCTTCCAATATATATTTTAGAAACCTTTGGATTTTCTACTGATGAACAAACAGAACATATACAAAAGAGATTTAGTTAAGCACTTGTTAGATAAAGGGCATGATATGTCTAAATTATTTAACCAAACCTATTTGAATGAAAATATGCTGTCTAAATATATGATGTAATGGAATAACCTGTCACCCCCATAAATGACAATTCTATAGGTAGTAACTAACTATAAGTATATGTAAGTCAACAGACTACAGAGACTAGCTGGGATCTGTTCCAGTTAGACCGTCGAACTCTCTGCCCCTGAGCAGAGAGGAACCCGGAAAAGGCTCTGCCGAAGAGCAGAGTCTCGTTCGGGGAGGTTCACCAACCCAATCCTGTTTATGCGGGTTCTACGGGCATTTTTTGGCCGAGCCTACGGGCTCAGAAGACCCACGTTAAACCTGGCCTTGTGCCACATCTACTCTAATGGGTGAGAGGGGGCTAGTAAATACCGTCTAGCTGGGATCTGATACTCAGCTTTTAAGTGCTGTCGAACTCTCTGCCTTAAGGAAGAGAGGAACCCAGACGAGGCTATGCCGAAGGACAGAGTCCCGCCCGTGGAGGTAGACAGACCCGAATTCGTTTATGCAGGGTTTACGGGTAATTTTTGGCCAAGCCTACAGGCTCAGATTGCCCCACATTAAATTCGGCCTTGTGCCACATCCTACCCCGTGGTCGGGGGGTAAATATTAGTAGTTGGGATCTACTGAGTACAACTCAGACTTACGCGAGAACCACTGACTTTCCAATAGTAGCACTCACTACTGGATTGACTTGCGATGACCTTGTGCATAACTGTACCTTTATTCTTATTGTACTGGTTTTACAATAAACCTTTACTTATTTTATTCACTGTGTTTGTCAAGTATATATTCCTATTAGCACGGAATATAACTATATATATATATATATATATATATATATATATATATATATATATATATATATATTTCTTAGACTATTTTTTTCTTTCTATCTTCCTCTCTACCATGTACTAAAGCTCTTTTGTGTCAGAGTAAGTTATTAGCAAATACCAATTCTTATGAGTAACACAAAACCATTAATGATTTTATTAGAATAAAAGCAAACAAAAATCCAGACTTCTGCTATAGAATTACTAAAAGATTACAGGCATTTACTAAACTTAGTTTCATACAAAGTCACAAGTGTGAGACATATTGAGAGAATCAAACTCACTACATTAAAAATGATCGACGGAGACTAACTTGTTAACTATGACCCCACAATGAGATAATATAAATAGATACTCATTCTCAAAGACAACTTTTTTGCAAAGGCTGAAATATCTTACAGTCAATGTTCAGTTGGCAGTAATTTCATGCTTCTTTTTCCCATCCCCAAAAGATAAGTAGTAGATAAGTTCTCCTATCACCCGTTTCACACCACTTTTCTGTCTTTTAAACAAGAGTAGAAGTTTATACTTTGTTTCCTGTTTAGTATTAGATTTTCGATTGCTTCTTCCAAGATCTTAATAAGGCTGCCATTACATTTTGGCGATATGACTAATAGGAGGCTACGACTCTTAATTTTTTAGGATACTGGGTTGGCCGTATTCTGGTTGCTGCGTCCCGACTTGTAACAAGGAGCCCAAACTCTTTGATAGCGCTTAGAGAGGCAACTCTGGTCAACAGTTGCATACCATCGGGGTTTTCACGGTCCCATGTCATGTATGGATATGTTTTCAGTGGGAAAACCTGCGGCAACTGTATGCCATAGTCTTCATCACTTTCTGACCGGCTTTTCCCCCGACGATCTGTAGTGACTATTATTATTGGCCCCTTCCACCTTAAAAGCTTATTTTATGACTACTTTTTATGAATAAAGAAAATAAAACTGAACCAGTTTGCAAAAATCAACCTAAGCCCTCAAACCTTTCTTTCTTCAACATTCGTGGTATTTCTGCAGTGTAGAATCATTCCTCTTTGAACGTTCTCCTCGAACCTTTCTTTATTCAAAATTCGTGGTGACTGTATCAATTTCTGCAGTGTAGAAACATTTCTCTTTGAATGTTCTCCCAACTCTGTGAAACTAACTTAACCTCTTCAATTTCTATCACTGAATTCTCTGTTCCTTCCTATCTTCTTCTTTGTCGAAAAGATTCATGCATGGCCCCGATGTCTATATTCAAGAAAATCTCCCAGTGGCAAGGGAATTGTTTCTGGAGTTGCCAGATAATTCTAATAGTTTCTTTCCTCGCCCTTGCCGTCTGTGGAACTCCCTTCCGATTTCTTGCTTCCCTGTTGCATAAAAACTTAAAAAAATTAAATGCAACATCAATCGCCATCTTCTGTCTTCTTAAAACCTGTTCCTTTATTGTTCTTTCTCTCACTGATATACATTCATTCTCTTCCACACCCAGTAACCCTTTGCATTTTAGTGGCATTAGCGCCTTACTTGAGGTGAAATCATTAAAAAAAGTTAATATATTTTTGCTCCATTTTAGTCATTCATTGGCATTAAGAACATTTAGGTTTGCAAATTTCATTTAAAAATGATCGATTTTTGATTGTGTTGTAATTGAATGTCCCACACTCCCTATCGCCTATGTGGACTGACTATATCAATAACTGTATATAATGAGCAAAAGATATACCTGGGGACTTGCTTCAGCAATTAGTTGGAGATTTGTTTTTTACGCGGTCTACGGAGAATTTTTGCCCGAGCCTACGGGCTCGGATACCCCATGTTAAATTCGGCCTTGTGCCACATCTAACCACATGGAGCGGTTGGCAAATATCTTTGCTTCGGCAATTAGTTGGAGATTCGTCTCCAGATAACCTATTCAAACTATCTGCCTTCGGGCAGAGAGGAACCCAGATGAGGCTATGCTAAAGGGCAGAGTCACATCTGGGGTGGTAGACAGCTACCCGACCCCGTTTTCAATGGGGAATTTTTGCCCGAGCCTATGGGCTCGGTTTTAACCCCGTATTAAAAACGGCTTTGTGCCACATCCTGCCTCGCGGGGAGGTAAGGTAAATAACCTTGCTTCAGGCATTACTATCCTGCCACCCGATTCCCTGATTTTCAGTAGTGTATTCTCTTTTACAATAAACATCTCTTCTTTCATCTACGCGCGTGTTGCTGTTCCTTCACTAGAGTACTACCTTTGTCTGTTTGTAACCTCTTTAAGGATACAACAGATTGCATTGTGAATTGTGACAATTGTCGTATAAACATGTATTTTAAAAATTATTTTTTCAAAATTTGTTATTTTATCAACAGGGGTAGACTGTTCTAGTTCCACTGCTTATATCTAGGAATATATCAGCCTACCCTCATAGATTATATAAAGGGTTCAGTTCAGAATTCCCTGTAGGTTACTCGAATTGATGTACACTCGATGAATGCCTGAGGGCACAACTGTTGAAACATTGTGATAACAACAACAAAGATGAGGACAATAATCCCACTGTAAATAGTGTAAATAATGATAACGCCTCATCCGAGAAATTCAGACATAACTTTATGTCCACTACGTCAATGTCCCAAACGACATTAATGGTGTATTTTGAGAACCTTTTAAATCCAATGTCGGTTTCGACATTTGGTTATCATGGCTAGTTCATACTACTTTTGATAATTTTGTTTGATAACATTTATAACAATCAAAGATGAGAACAGTAGTTCGAATAAGTCAAATTATAGTGAAAATTCCTTAAAAAAAACTCAAGAGATCCTTGATAAAATCCCAAAAGAATCAACAATATTATTGACCTTGATCTGGCTTCTCAGCTTCAGTCACTTTCCCATTGCCGTAAAGTCACTTTAGTCACTTTCCCATCGCTGTGTCTTTTCTATAAATACTTCCATGGCAACTGTTGGGGTGAGCTCTTCACTACGGTACCTAGACTTTATGAATTTAAGCGCAGTACTAGACTGGCGACGAGGTTTCACCAATTTACAGTTAAGTTGACTAGATGTAACCGTAAATTCCATGTGAACAGTTTTTTTCTTGCACTTCTCGCTTGTGGAACTTTCTTCTGGCTCCATGCTTTCTATCCAAAAAAAATAAATAAATGCAATATCAATCGTTTTCTATTGTCCTCCTGATTACTCTTCTTTTGTTCTTGATCCTTAGTAAAGCTTGTGTTTTCTAATTCTTCCACACCAAGTAACCCCTTGTGTCTTAGTGGCATTACTGCCTTGTTTGGAGTGAATTCGATTAAAAATAGTTGGTTAGTCAAGTAATTATGAATTTAATACCTGGATCAGGTAGTGAAACAATATACTCTGGTTTAGTAGAAATGAATTAGAACCAGAATCACAGGGACAAAAAATAACGTAATAATCAACATATAAAATATCCTATATATAGCTAAATAAATGAAGATTGTTAGAGAGTACTTAGCCGAAACGTCATATTTATAACAACAAGTAAACGTATATTAATTATGCTGTTCAATAAAGTTATTGGTGAAAATTGAAAAATTATTAAAGAAAATGATTTTGACTTAATAACCGTAATCCAGAGTATGTTTTGTAGCGGAGATAGCTGCGTATCTTCCACTGACGCCAGTGATCGATGTTTCTATCAACTGCTGTTGTTTTCCTTGGCCAACCTGTTCTACACCAGTAGTTCCTTTCTTTTTCAGGGCATTCCATATTGTTAAAAGAAAAATCACTTTACTTACTAAAGATCATATGACGATCCGGATGTTGCGATAAAAAGCAACTGAAATAAAATAGAAAAAAAAATCAATGACAACTCTCGTGTCCATAAAGAAATACACAAATAAAAAATAATTATACTGTAACGGTGTCGTATCCATAAAAAAATAAATAAAAATAATTATAGTGTAACGGTGTCGTATCCATAAAAAAATAAAAAAAAAATAATTATACTGTAACGGTGTCGTATCCATAAAAAAATAAATAAAAAATAATTATACTGTAACGGTGTCGTATCCATAAAAAAATAAATAAAAAATAATTATACTGTAACGGTGTCGTATCCATAAAAAATAAATAAAAAATAATTATAGTGTTACAAATAATTATAATAAAATAATTGACATTCTCACTATCGAACAAGCAGTTCACACGGACAGGCCGTCAAAACATGCGTCAAGAAAAATTTCGTTTCGTTGCGTTTCAAGTCATAATAGTAGTAACATTTATCTTTTAGCACTCAACAAAAAATTGGATTAAGAAAACTCCCGACACGTCTTGTGTTTTCTAACTAAATTATCTGGACAATCCTTACATGTGTATCTATAAATATATAAATATATATATATATATATATATATATATATATATATATATATATATATACACGAGAAAGATTGTATACATTTGCTTATTCTTTATGATATCCTTCTGTCGGATATTTGATCTACATTTGACCCCAAACTCGCAGTTATACTCGGTATTACCATCTCTCGTTTCTCCGAGCACCATATAACAACTCGATTCTCGTTTTGTTGTTTCCACATCTTGCTGTTTCATTTTTTGTGTACTTTGCATAAATGTTAGGGGTGTAATTATTTTGTCAGAGTTATAACACCCCTACACAATTAACAATGTTTCTTTTATTTAAAAATAATCGTACATTGTCTTTCATGATGGTCTTCAAATTTGAGAATAATGGATTTCTTTAACCCTAGAATACTAAGCATCAATTAAAATTACACCACTACTAACCATGGGAATATCATATCTGAATTTGATAATATCAAAAAAAATATTAAATATAAATCTTTATTTGAAATATTTTACATGCAGGCACTTCAAACTTTGTACTTTGAATTAACATTAATAGGAATTGAAAAACATATTATTTAAGTAAGAAAATCAACTACTGAAAATTGTAATTAAAAATAGGAAAATTTTCACTGGGTATTATACCCATGGTTAGTGTTCTAGGGTTAATTGTATAAAAACATGCAAATATATCAAACTTAAAAACATCCCATATTTTGAAGTTTTAAACTCGAATTGAATCTTCTCACTAATCTAAACATTTAGAACAAGTCATTTGTCTTTGGTTCTTTCTTACTGTCCACGGTACATATAATTTATGTTAATCTTCTTTCCCACTTGACCGAATATTTAGTTACTCAGTCAAATGGTTTTCACCTAAGCCAATAAATCATTGCTTGATTTAATTATATTGTTTAGTGTTTATGTTTCGTTGACGTCATATTAAATGGGGGATGTTAGATAATAGAATAGCCGTCAAACTTGCATTTTTAAAACTCGTGGAGAGTGCGTATAATAATAGGAATCATTAATCTATCCTGAGCATTTGTTTGACATATTGGTGAATGTAATACTGTTAATTTTCTGCGTATCTGAAGTTAATTAGATGCTTACTAGGTATTTTAGGATACAGTTTTTAAAAACATCAGTTAATCATCATGGTCATATAAGGGAGATCCTTAAACGAAAAAGAAAAAGACAAATAAGTGTCATGAGTTCCCTCAGAAAGACCTTTGACATAGCAAGCCAAGACTGAAAAAATACGAAATATGCCTGGAAAGTATTCAGCCATTTAGAATAAATATCTGGAGAACTGGCTGCGCGGCAGTGATGTAACCATTCAGAGAGGAATCTGCTGTGCATACGGAGATCGACACTCTCCCGTGAAGTTACTCAGTCAGCAGTGAGAAATCACTGAGTGAATTTGTATATTGTATAACCGTTGCATTCACAGCAATTATGCATCAAGTTTTGCTTAAAACTTGGATATTCGTCCGTGGAAGGTATTCGGATGTTTTTAGTTTTTTTTTGGTCGGTGGGGGAGATTCAACGATCGTTAATATTAAATGACTGAATAATTTCTAAACACATGTCGTATTCCTTTTTCCTTCACAGAAATAATAAAGTAATTAAAAGATCGAACTAAACTGCATCCACAACCATGGTTCATCTGAAGGCCGTTACAGAGTTTTACAAGTGATTATTCTGTCACCTGTAATAAGAGTATCGGTCTGTTTGGTCCTCTCCTTATTCCCAGAAATAGTTGGGCTAACACTAAAATCTTTTTATCTTTACGCAGTTAACCTGTACTCTGTTAATTTCCATAAACTTTTATAAAACTACTGTGAATGATTATAGCATTCTCTCCTTCCAAAAACGGAAAATATATTACAGCATTTGCTTTCTCCGTGTGTCCGGGAGAGGAAAACCATTTTGGAATAGGATTATGAGTAGGAAAAGAAATAGATACTCAGTGAGACAAGGAGGATTCTGATTAACCCTTTTAAAATAACATTAAATAGGCAATTCTTGTGGAGACATACAGAAACGTGATTTATATATATATTTTCACGTTTGACTCTCCAGTCGCTTCCTACAGCCTGTTTCGCTTTTGATACGCTTCTTTTATTTGTACCTTCGATGACTTTTAAGGCCGGCTTGAGACCAGCACAACATTCCACATATAGGTCAAGGAACAACATCCCCTTTGTGAAGGCTGCAGGATTATTAGAGGAGGGGTTGTTTAGTGATCTGCATCGTAATACGTAGATATTCAATGCATCCATGTATCAAAAGTTGAAATACCTTTTGTGTACATAATCCTCCACTTTGCACTATCAGAAACTACTTCACCAAAGGAAGATCGAGGGATATCTATAGAATTTACATTTTAGTTTATATATCCTTGTAGGTCAGCAGGTATTCCTTCTTTCCGAGAACTGTCATGTAGTTGGCTGTACATGAGGATTTTCAGTGTTCTTTCATCACCTATGCACACATGACCAGCCCAGCGAAGTTGCGATTGCATTAGAAATGTTTCTATGCATCCATTTTCGTGCTTTGAAAACAGGTTAATATCAGATAATTTGTTTTCCAGATAATAGCGACAGATTGTACGAAGGTAATGCTTATGGAAGACATCAAACGGACAAA
>OZ010577.1:19705226-19710226 GCA_963932145.1 Acanthosepion lycidas
ACAAATTCACGATCACATACAAAAATTAAACATAAGATATTCATGTATGCATTTATTTAAGCAACAACAATAAGTTACGCAATATTATATATACGTGTAACGAAATACATGCAAACAGCAACATTGTAACGGTGTCAGACTCTAGACTTCATTATCAACTCTGATTATATATATATATATATATATATATATATATATATATATATATATGAATAATAAGGGACAAGGGAAAAATATTCTTATTCTGAGGGACTTTGTCAAGGCAATCTCAGAGGATGAAATGCATTGGCTAAAAATAGTTTTTTTTTTCTCTTGTCTCTTTTTATTACTTTACAGATACACTCCATATGAAAATAACTGTATATATAGAGTTTTATTGTACTGTAGTAAATGGTATGTAATGCTGTTATGTGCCATGCCTAATACACGCTTAGGCGATCATGTATCTTTCGATACATGACTGACGAGCAATAGTGATTTTCCAAGCCGAAAGTAGAGGGTACCCAGTGAGGATCGAATTCACTACTCAGTCGCAATTGTTCTAGCGAGACAAGCTTGCTAACCATTACACCACCTCGAGGTGCTCCATGACTGACGAGCAGTAAGTTGCCATTTCTTTCTGCGGTAGACCAGTTGCCATCCAAGGTTATAGAACCCGGTCTGTTGGGGGAGAAGAGAATTCATACCTTTCCCAAGGGTATTAGCACGTAAGTGAATGTAATGGAATTCGAGCTTGGCTCTCCGATTTCTCAGTCCGAGCCGCTATCCATTACTCCACCGTACTTCCCTGTTGAAAGATAGGCATATTAATTGCCGAATACGGCTACTCAGTCTAGAAAAGAATGCTCTTGTTCGCATACAAGAAAAAGAACCATAACACATTTAACAGAAGTACGTTGTCAGTCATTTTTTATTCATTCGCCCTTTAGTATTAATGTATCGATACGTATATAATATATCTCCATGCGAAATATATGAAAATATACGAATGGGTACTATTACACATACTAGAATGATTTTTATATGTACATAGATATATACACATCTGGTCAAAATCTTAAGACCAGATACAAAAGGGTTAAAAAATATAAATAAATAAAAATATAAAATATAAATAAAATACTGTTACTTTAATCAAAATATATTTAATTAGAAAATGTAGTTTATCAACAAACATTGATTAATTTAAACAAACGTTGAAAATAGGAATTTTTTTTTTTTTTTGGTCATAAAGATAAGACCATGTAAATAAAAATAGCAAATACAGAACAAATAAGTCACAACGACAATTTAATTCTCAGTATATCCTCCATTTTTACGAATTACTTCGAAAATTCGCTTTGGTATACTCATTATTAACTTCTGCATGAGGGTGCTTGGGATGGTCGCTCAGGATGCATAAACTGCAGCACGAAGTGCATCCACAATTTCAAACTGCGATCCATGTTTATAAACATCCTTTGCCATCCATCCCCAAACATTCTCGATTGGAGAGCGTTGTGGATTGCAGCAATGTCCTGCTGGAAAATCCAGTTGTTTCCACATATATGAGGACCTTCAGTAATTAGCGATGCCTTTCTTAACATGTCAATGTAATTAGCAGTTGTCTGACGACCTTTTACCTCCTATAACTCAAGAGTTCCATTGTATGAACCCCAGACCATAATTAATCCACCTTCACTGTGTCGTGTTGAGAAAATTTCTTCTGAGACATCTTTTGCATGCCAGTAACGCTGAAAACCGTCTGGCCCATCAAGATTGAATTTTTTTCTCGTCTGAAAACAACACTTTCTTCCGTTTATGAACATCTCAAGTTTAATAATAAGAAGCAAATTGTAAACGGGAGGTTTTATGTTGAAGGAGGCGAGGCTTCTGCAGCCGTTTCAAGTTCTTAAACCCTTTCTTATTTAAATGCCGTCGAATTGTTCGAATTCAGCATCTGTATTCGTTTTTATTTGACTTGATGTTAGGCTTGAATCTCTCAACTTCTTGCCTAATGCGTCTGTCTAGAGATGGTGAGATTTTATTACGGCGACCGCTTGATTTTTTAGAAGCATACGCATTCGGAAGTTTTTAATGACAGTTCTGCTACGGCCAATTTCATTTACGATAGCTCGTTGCGAAAGGCCACGTCACTGAAGTTCAACAATACTGACCTGTTCGAACTTTGTTAAAATTTTACCCTTAGCCATTTTAAAATCTGAAATTTAATACTGGAAATGAGCTACGTAGATGTCTACACGCCTGAAGCTATGAGCACACTGACTAGTTCTAAAATTTTTGTCCAGTAATTTGTTTTTTTCACACATGGTCTTATCTTTATGACCAACCAAAAAAATCCTTTTTTATATGCTTGTTTAAATTAATCAATTAAAAGCTTAAAATTTTCACTTGTTTGTTGATAAACTACATTTTCAAATTAAATGTAAATGTTTCCCAAATATATTTTGATTAAAGTAACAGTATTTTATATTTTTTTAACCCTTTTGTATCTGCTCTTAACATTTTGACCAGGGGTGTACATATGTTTTCACTTATCTAAACATCTATCCGCGCATACATATTCAATTTCAAATACAGACGCAGCTTATATACTCTAATGTAGACATATATAGATAAACCTATATATATATATATATATATATATATATATATATATAAAACCATATGTATGTAAAAACATTCTCATATGCAAACACATTTAAATATCGATATACATGAACCTATATCCAAATACACACACAAAAGTTCACACATTCATTTCATTTCATACCCAAAAGAACAAAATGATATTGACATTATTTACACCGGCACTGTTGTCCTCATTTATGTTGTTATAATAACGTTTCGGCTGTTGCATCCTATGGCCTTCATCAGGTCTGATAATAATAACAAAGATGAGAATACATTAGTTTGAATGTAAATAATATAAATAATGACTTTTTATCCCAGAAATTCAGACAGATGGATGATATTTCTGTGAACTGATATATTTCTTCTGGAGGATGGTATGTGACAAGTCTCATTCTCACTAGGTGCCTCATCCACTTTCTCTTTATGCTATACTAAGTTAAGTATAGTAAATACCTCAGGTGTATGTTCTGATTTCGATTTTAACAGAGTGCCCCACTACCATGGATTTATACTAAAATAAATAAATAAATAATGTGGCTGGGTATGGTGAGTTTAATCCTCATTGTAACCTAGGAAAGATTACTGAATAGAATAATCACACGAAGGTTGGCAATGAACGATAATACTTAGGACAACAACACACATATAAGATTTGCCAGCGGCGCGTAGAAGTAGTAGCCAACTGCTAGAAGTGAGAAGTGAATTCCACAATAAATCTCCAGTTGCAGGATATCTACCAACCGCCCAACGCGGTCAAATGTAACACAAGGCCGAATTTAATGTGGGGTATCCGAACCTGTAGGCTCGGACAAAAATTCCCCGTAGACCCCGTATAAAACGGGGTCGGGTAGCTGTTTCCCGAGACGAGACTCTGTCCTTTGACATAGCCTTGTCCGGGGATCCTCTCTGCTCGGAGTCAGAGAGTTTGACCAGCACAGCTGGAGACGAATCTCCCACTGCAGACCAACATACAGTATTTACTACTGTATTTATGTGAATGGGGACATACACATTATCGTCCATAGATATGCTACAACACTGAGTGCTTCTTCTACTTAAGACTTGCGCCAGACCAAAGTGAGATTTGTAAACGATTATACGTAAGAATATATGTACTGATAGGTAAAGCGTTTTACAATTTGATCGCAGTCTCGAGAAAAGATAAATATAAATCAGACCGAATTTTATAATCTGTACGTTGGCGTTACACTAAAAAAATTCAGCGCTAAACAATCATCTCACAAAACATAACCTTTATTCACACTGACTAAGCTAAATGAACATGCAAATGAAAACATTTCCCTAGACATAAATAGCGTTTGAGACTTTTTATAATAAGTTTAAGCAAACTTCCTTCTGTAAGTAAAAGGAATTATTGCTGGGCCTTCATGTAATCTGTTTTGTTTTTTACATTACTGATTTTGTGTTTGTGTTTTTTTCTTTCCTCTTTTATAGTCGTTGTTTACATATTTATATGTTTTGTCTTCGGTTGAGTTCTGAAGAGCGAGTAGCGATAACTGGTTGCCTGTTCTATCTTTTTTTTTTTTTTTATATATTTTTCGATTCACCAATTTATGGTGAATAATACTATTTTGGGGCAATGTTTAACCTTCGTATCGGAAAAAAACGGTGTGTCAAAAGGATCGTTATTCCCTTGACACCGCTATTACAGTATACGATTTTGACTCCCCGGTAATGTTTATTCAAAAGATTATAAAAATATGTGAACCAAGAACAATGCGACATTTATTATTTACTTTTTATAAAGATTTATTTGCTATTTTCTAAAGAAATAAATTTGTAAAGATATCTTTTTATTTAAAAATTTATAATTTTTAAAAAACTTATCAAAATATGTAAACAAACTATAAAGCAATATTTATTATTTACCATTTTATAAATAACTATGAAAATCAAGTTTGTTTTATTTAATCTAATAAATAAATAGTGTTTAATATCTTTGCTGCCAATTCTCAAGAATAAAGAAAATATATAAACCCATTTTCATATGTCTGGGTTTTATTAAAATTCTAATCATCGCATTTTTAAAACAATAAATATAGCCGAGGAAATCAAAAGTGTATACAAGAATAGCGGTGTCAAGGGAATAACTGTTCTTTTGACGCCGTTTTTT
Organism: Acanthosepion lycidas; assembly: GCA_963932145.1. Taxonomy (NCBI): domain Eukaryota; kingdom Metazoa; phylum Mollusca; class Cephalopoda; order Sepiida; family Sepiidae; genus Acanthosepion; species Acanthosepion lycidas. The sequence continues at coordinate 19,709,995 of OZ010577.1, forward strand.
TTTTTTTTTTTTTTTAGTCACGAAGGTTTAACATTCCCTATTTTTACTTATCTTTGCGCTTTCATTCCCCTTGTTTTAATATATTTGTAATTTTAAAATGTCTGGTGTTAAAACAATAACTAAATAGAAATGCATATAATGGAATGCACACACACACACATATATGTATGTGTGTGTGTGCATGCATAAGTGCACTTACAAATAGACATGTAAACAAATCGTATCAACAAAA
>OZ010577.1:19715226-19905226 GCA_963932145.1 Acanthosepion lycidas
TCTGCTTCCATTTTGTCAGTAAAACAAATTCTGATATCTGACCTAGTTCCATTAACTTTCCCTAAATTAAATGGTTTGCAATTAAAAATCCTACCCTTTAGAGACTGTTTTTTTTAGAGTGGCAGAAGAATATTCATTGGAGAGGAGATGATGTTCAAATAGTCACTTTTAACGTGGGGAGAATATTAAAGTCAATCTTTAAATAAAACAAAGCATAAAATATAAATTTATAAATCCGAATTTATGCAGATCCGTTTAAATATCATTTTGGAAAAAACTGATAATAGATTGTAAAATTGTTCTTGATTATAGAGCATCGCAGAGAAGGTAAGCGATCAAACCTTTGTGTTGAGCAAAGAATACAAAATAATGGCTAAAAAATAAAATTAATAACGTATTATCATATCGATTCCGAAAAATGAGGTCGCTCATATATCAATAGCGTCTTAGAGTAAAAAGAAATAAAGGGAGGCAATTATGTTATCAGTTTAACTTATCGATAGGTGTGTACACGATTGTTATTTGTTGAATAAGCCCCGTTCATATATTATTATAATTTTTGGTGACATAATAAGACTTTTCGATGCAGACAGAAAATATGTAAAAGTGCTACAAAAGCTTAAAACAATACAGTGTAATATTTGTAATATTTGTAATATTTGTAGTATTGTTTCTGATTTGTTTTTATAGTCAGAACTGGGGAGTACAAAGGGGATATTATGGCTCCTCTCACACAAGAATTTGTAATATCTAGGTACCGCCAAAGATTCGCTAAAATATGAGCATACACGAGGGAAAAATGTCCAAAACTTAATAAAAACAAAGTTTTATCGTTCAAATTATTATTAAGATATTAAAGTATTTTTGATTATTAAAATGATATTTTTTTTAACCCTTTTTGTTTTAAAAACTTTGTTTTTCTTGCGTCAGCGAAGGACCATAAATTGGAGAGGAAATTTTATGGTCTTTTTGCGGTAAAAAATACAATGATTTGAAAATTCTTGCAAAAATCAGATAATTGTCGGATTTTAATGAAACTTTCAGAACTTATTCATAAATGAATAAAATTATTTAAGAAACGTTTCTTTCTTTAGAAAAAAAATTTAATCTTCTGTAACGCCCCACTTATTTAACATTATGAAATTTCGAGTAAAAGCTTAATGTTTATATTAGTTATAAGAACAAGTACTTGGAGAATTTAAATCATTAAATGTTTTTGATCAAACAGGACCTCCAATTACAGAAAAACTGTTCTGAATCATGAAATAAGTAAATCAATAAAACTTATTTAATTAGAAAAACTTTTAATTATTTTTATTAATAATGTATATTATGGACAGTATTGTCTTAAGAATATTATTTCGATGAATAATAAATTTTTACAAGAATTGTTTTCATTTTTGAAACTCTAATTATAATAATTTAGAAAGTTTTAAATCTTTTAAAATTCTATATTAATTTGAATTGAGTGATATTGTTATTAAGTAAAAACTATACTTACTAATCATAAATGGTAAAGCTTACTACAATTCAGCGACCCGCCCCCGACCAGTATTTTAGAGATAATTTAAAATTTTTTTGTGTACCGATTCTTGTAAATACGGATATCCATACACATGATCAGAAAATAAGAGCAGTATGGTAAGACTATAAAGCCAAATGAGTTAAAATTCTATAAAATATTAGGTTGGTGCAAAAATAATGTCGTTTTCTCACATATGTTACTATGTGATAAAACGACATTGTTTTTGCACCAACCTAATATTAGCTTACTTAGAATATTTTCATAAATTTTTAAGATTATTCGGTAATTAAGAAATTATATAAAAAAGGACGTTCACTTTGTATTCAAGTAATTATTACAGTTAAATGCGGTATACTTAAGTTATCAATAAATGTGTCAAAACACTCTATAAAAACACCCATATCCGTGTTAAAAAATTCTTTATTGCGATATTGTAAATTAAAAGTAAGTAATATTTGTTTCAAACCAGATTATTTAAACTCTAAATCAGCTAATCTTCTTCAAATAAAGTTTCAGAAAAGTATATTTTATTTTTGAAAGTTTTTTTTTTTAATAAAGAGAATGACGTTGTGTTAACAGATTTGTCAATCTGGCCGAGTTTAACCATTTTTAGCGATTTCAAAAATCAAATCCTTCCAATCAATTTAAATATGTTTTGAAATAGAGCAAAGTATTTTGCTTATTGGAAATATAAAAATTAATCTATTAGCTTGAAATTAAAACGAAAATAAACGCTTCAAAAAAGATTTTTCCTTTTTAAAATGAATTTTAAACCTTAGGTATCGCTTTCTTGGAGGTGCCTACTAATATTTTACTGTTTTGATGCAAGTTCAAAGCCATTCATAAGTCATCTTTGAAACAAGAACAATGAAAAACAGGATTTCTTTTTTCATTAAAATTTGTTTAAACAAGTTTCATCATTTTATATTGTGCATTGGATTTGATTGTCAGTGGTCAGGAATTAAAAAGAATCATTGCTGATAGACGATAGCCATTATATGGAATATATTTCGTGAAAAGTTTGGAGTATAATTAAAATTTAATTTTTACATTAGATTTTAAATTGAAGTACAATTTAAATTATTCAGAAATTTCGCTATTTTTCGGACTTGGATATATCTTATTAATTTTCGTAATTGTTTTTTCTTTCCGATTAAGGAAAATAAAAGAGAATTGCTAAGGATTTTCACTTGACCTCAAAACGTAATTAATTTCTATATTTATATAACCTCGACTTTCTACCATTTCCACGGATATTAAACAACACTAAATCACAATAGATAAAAGAAAATATTTTAACGGGATTTTTTTTCTTCTGTCAATTTCGATGTACATCTATCTATAATAATCTCTGTTCCTACTTGCCTCTTCCTCCCTAGGCGTGTTTATTTTATGGTTGATACAGATATTACCACACAAGAAGTAATACTTTTGCCCTTATTATTGAAAATTTCAAAATCGGTTTCACTGAATCCGTTCGGTGCGGCCGGTTTAGAAAATCATAACACGTGACAAAATAAAGAATAATAAACCAATCAGGTTGTTCTATTTGCCTAAGAATTATAAACCAAGCAGATCGTTTTATTTTTCTAAAAATTATAACCCAATCAAATCATTCTATTTTCTTTTACAAGAGTCCTAAGCTTTGGACCTCTATAAGAAAATAAAAGTAAAGTCGGCAAGCCAAAAACAAATATGCGTACTCGCTTCAAATGGATCCGCTTCTTACCGGCAACTTCAAAGAAACGCCGCCAATCGTTTACTCACTTTTGCTTAAAGGCACCAGTTGAAGTTTTAACGGACTACTTTCTCTCTATGCTTATAGACCCACGCATACATATACAAACCTTTTATTTGAACTCTAACACACCAAAAGAACAATTATTTCATTCAAAACCTTTTCTATATTTTAACAAGCTTTAAATTACACCAATTGACTTTGCTGTATTTTTTTTTGTATCTTGTTTCATTCAGCCATATACAAAATTATCGTTTTTTTTATCTACTGAAGTGTTAACCGATTTATGATATCTGTTGAATTCAAATTTTTCATTTTATTTTACATTGTAATATATAGAAATTTCTAATGAATTTTCTTAGAGGATTCAAAATGAATCTAAATGGACTTCCACATAAATATGAATCTCGTGTTCTATACAAAACAGTTTAACTAAAAAGTAATAACAACTTATGAGACTTCTCGTCTAGTAATTGTAGTAACTGTATTAAGTTAGAACTATTAACTAAGCTCTTTATGGTAATGGTAATATTAGCTGTTTCAAGGGAACATTAAGAATTCATTAACCGCGAAGTCTGTGATACTTTTGGTTTGGTGAATGTTTAAAACCTTTCTCTTTAGACAATTTTTCGGGGAAATAGGTTTCTCAACTCCAGTAACTGTTTTAAATGATACCAACTCACTTTGCAGGTTTTGTATCTTAATTGTTTATTTTGTTTGTTTTTTTTCAAACATATACAAAATTATCGTTCTTATATTCTGGTAATAAATTTATTTGCTGAATTCATTTTATTTTTAAATTGTTAATGTTATGCATTGAAATTTCTACCGAATTCTGTTAGGGGACTGACGGTTAATCTAAAAGGGCTGTCACATATAATATTAATCTTTGATTATCTTCAATTTATTTCTACCTATCACTACTTATCTTTATCTACCTACAAATCTTTATCCACCTTGATTTACCTACCGTTTATGTATATATATATATATATATATATATATATATATATATATATATATATATACTCGACTCTCCCGTCGAATTCGACGTATGAGGGTCAAGCAGATCAGTTCCTAGGAAACCGACAGCCCGACAACAGCACATGAGATTTCATTATAGTGGTGAAGGTTTCGTGCAGGACCATCCACACTTTTTGAAGGGCCGAATACAAAGACCTGGTGCACTCGGCAGGTTTTGAATACAGAGTTGTCCTTCTCCTAGACCAGTTGCCATCGAAGGCTATAGAACCCAGTCTGTTCTGCTATTTACCCATAGCATATATATATATATGTGTGTGTGTGTGTGTGTGTGTTTATTTTAATCATTTCACACTATGTAAGGCAATAACACCACTAAGACGCAATAGGGTGTGAAAGAGAATGATAAGACTTTAGTGAGGAAAGAGGACAACAAAATTCAGGAAGACAGATGACGACGATTGATGTTGCATTTAAATATTTAAAAATTGTAGATAGCAGGAAGGCAAGAAACCAAAACAGAGTTCCACAGGTGAGAAGTGCGAGAAAAGAAACTATTAGAATAGAATTAACGGTTATATCTACTTCGACCTAGTTGCCAATCTAGTAATACTCTTAAATTCCTGTGGTCGAAGTACTAAAGAGGAGAGCTCATTTGAACAACTGCCATGAACAAATTTATAGAAAAGATAAAGGGAATCTACGTTACAGCGGTGGGAAATTGACTGAAGTCAAGATGCCAGGTCAGGACTGATAACATTGCAGGCGCTTCTTTAGATTTTGTCGAGAACCTCGAGATATATAGCCGGAGCACCAGATCAGATATGACAGCAATATTCAATGCATGGACGAATGGTAGGTTTATAAATGGGTAAAATAGATTCTGACTAGAAAAATTGTCTGGCACTGCACATTAAATCAACCTAATTAACAGCAGATCTAGCAACTGATTCAATATAATCGCTTCACTTCATGTTAGTAGAAAATGTGAGATCTATCTATCTATCTTGTCTGCCTATTCATATCTATCTATCTATTTTGTCTGCCTATTCATATATATAAATATATATATATATATATGTATATATATATGTATATGTATATATATATGTATATATATATATATATATATATATATATATGTATATATATATGTATATATATATGTATATATATATATATATATATATCTTGTCTGCCTGTTCATATCTAGTTAGTCTGTTCATACCTATCTATCTATCTTGTCTGCCTGTTCATATCTATCTATATATATATATATATATATATATATATATCTTGTCTGCCTGTTCATATCTAGTCAATCTGTTCATATCTATCTATCTATCTATCTATCTATCTTGTCTACCTGTGCATCTCTCTCTCTCTCTCTCTATATATATATATATATATATATATATATATCTTGTCTGCCTGTTCATATCTAGTCAGTCTGTTCATATCTATCTATCTATCTATCTGTCTGACTTCATTCACCAACTATGCCTTATCAATATCTACGTCTACTTATGACTATCTACCTCTCTCTATTTACCGCTCTCTATTGACGTATCTCTATTTGCTTGCCTATTTGACCACGCAGGCATTCAAACGCTCAATTTTTCACTACTACTGACCACGCAGGCATTCAAACGCTCAATTTTTCACTACTACTGACCACGCAGGCATTCAAACGCTCAATTTTTCACTACTACTGACCACGCAGGCATTCAAACGCTCAATTTTTCAATCTCTCATTCCCTCACACAGATAGTTAACTTCTCCACTCGTTTTGCCTTCAACGGGGAAGGTAAAGCCTCTCTTCTCGACCTGTGCTTTACCTCCATCCCCGAATCCTGCATCGCCTCGCAACTCTGCCCTCTTGGTAACTCTGATCATGGGGTAGTATCTGTTAACGTCTCCTTCAACTCCAACCTCTATAAAGAACCTCCTACCACTAGAAGTTCGTTCTACTATCAACGTGCTGACTGGGACGCGTTCCGTGATTTCCTCCGCGATGTCCCCTGGGATGGAGTCTTCAAGCTCCCCGTCCAAGAATGTGCTTCTGAGGTCTCTTCCTGGATTAAAGCTGGAATCGACGCTTTCATCCCATCTAGGAAATATAGGGTCAAGTCGCGCTCCTCCTCCTGGTTCTCCGCTGCTTGCTCAGCCGCCATCGCCCATAGAAACCACTACTTCCACCTATTCCGTAGCGACATGTCTGACTGCAATAGACGTCTCTTTGCCTCCGCCCGTAACGAGTGTAAGCGTGTCCTCAATGATGCTAAGTCACTATTTGCGGCTCGGATGAAGGAACGTATTGCATCTCGCAAATTTGGATCCAAAGATTATTGGCGTCTCTGCAAGAGCGTATTGAATAATTGCAAACCCTCTATACCTCCTTTATTCAACCAGTTCGAAGTCCTGACCTCCTCTACCGACAAGGCTGAATGCTTTGCTCGGAAATTTTCATTCAACTCTACGCTCGACTCTTCCGGTGTACCCATTATCTCCAATTTAGACCCCAACAAGGCTAGTGGTGGAGACGGGATACCAGCCATTGTCTTGAAGAAATGCGCGCCTGTACTGGCGCCCGCCCTTTCTAAACTATACAACTACTGCCTCAAGGAATCTTGTTTTCCTGACTGCTGGAAGTCCTCTTCGATCGTTCCTGTCTTCAAGAACTCCGGCGACCCCTCTGACCCTTCCAACTACCGTCCTATCAGTCTCCTTCCCCTCTTTGAAGCCCTAATCAATATCGAGGTGGTAAACCACCTCACATCCCATAATCTGCTCTCAGACAAGCAATATGGTTTCCGCTTTGGCCGATCTACAGCTGATGTGCTTACGGCCATCACTGAAACTGTCTACCGAGCTCTTCAAAATAACGGGGAAGCCCGTGCCGTGGCACTAGACATCTCCAAAGCATTTGATAGGGTTTGGCATGCCGGCCTTCTTCACAAGCTCCAGGGTTATGGCATTACGGGTCGATTATATAACCTAATACAATCATTCCTGTCAAACCGTGAATTGAAGGTCGTTCTTAACGGATTCTCATCCAGTTCCTATCCTACGAACGCAGGTGTTCCTCAAGGCTCCATCCTAGGCCCCACTCTATTCCTTCTCTACATAAATGACCTTCCTGACGCCATAACTTCTCAAGTTGGCATCTACGCGGATGACACCACAATTTATTCCTGCCTCAAAAACAAATCTAGTCTCACTGACAAAACTCACCTGGCCGTACGTCTCGAAAAGGACCTCCAATCGATTGTGAACTGGGGCAAGAATTGGCTGGTCAACTTCAACGCTTCGAAGACAAAACTGCTCTCTATTAATCACCACAGAGATCCTTCCCTTCCCTCCATTAGAATGTCTGACGCTCAACTTCTCGACAGCAACTCTCTGCGGCTTCTCGGTCTCATGTTGACTGCTGACTTGAGATGGAATAAATACATTGAGTCAATTGCTTCGTCCATCGCAAGGAAAGTTGGCTCCCTGAGCCGCGCCAGGAAGTTTTTCTCCGGGAGTCGATCCTCCAGATTTACAAATCAACAATTCGCCCTTGCATGGAGTATTGCTGTCATATATGGTCTGGTTCCCCTTCTGTTTGCCTCGGGGTTCTTGATAGGCTCCAGAGGCGGATATGCAATGTAGTTGGCCCTGCTCTGTCGTCTCGTCTACAGTCACTTTCTCACAGACGCGCCGTCGCCTCCCTCTGTCTGTTCTACAAATACTTCCATGGAAATTGCTCCGAGGAGCTGCATTCGCTGGTTCCCAGACGTCATGAGTTCAAGCGCCATACGAGGCTGGCATCCCGCTCTCACCCCTTCACTGTCGAAACTCCTAAATGTAGCTGTCTCTTCTACTCCAATAGCTGCATGTCTCGCACCTCTCGCCTGTGGAACTCCCCTCCCTATTCCTGTTACCCTGTGAGCTATAATCTCCAGCTATTCAAGTGTAATGTCAATCGACATCTCCAGTTGCCTTGATCTATCCACTACCCTCATCTTTTCTTCTATCACTCCTATCTGATCTTGCTCTAAATTTTCTGTAACTCCTTGCATCCTAGTGGCTCCCGCCTTGCTTGGGGTGAAATGCTTAAAAAATATATATATATATTTGCTACTAGCAAATTGGCTCTACTCTTAGTGGATAGGCGCATCACAATCTTCTTATCACTGTTCATTTTTAGTACTAAGCTAAATATACTCAATAAATAAGATGAAAACATCTGAACTTTATCCTATGTGGCTCTCACATTAAGCAAATTCGGCCACCCCTGGTCTAGTTCATATAAATCGCGTGAATCATGATAATTATCACAGACAGAAAAAAATATTTTTGTCTATTTACATTTCCTATAGTTTGAAATGCCCCCCCCCACACACACATATCAATATATAATGTATGTGTACATATATGGGGTTAGGCTAATAAATATTTTTGGAAATGATTTTTCACTGAGTATTGAGGTGTTAAAGTCAGCTTTGAGAATTTATTGGAGAAACGAACTTAGTACTATAGTCTAAAAGGTTTACCATCTTGCGATGGTGTACCCAGTGGAAATATTATTTTTGTGCACCGTAGACTTCCCCGCTTCTTTCGCGGAAAAAACAAGACAATAGTGAAATGTGAAAAGTTTTTTGTTTTTTTTTAATTATCCAGCTCCTTTTTTATATAAGACGGGAGAGAGACGATGTTAAAAATCATTAAAAATCATCAATCCACTAAATAATTAATGGTGATATTAATAAAGCTAGTATGATATTAATGTAGCGTTTGATAGATGAGAAAAAAAGTTCATTACATGTTAAGCAAATGGTGTATCATTCATTGGCATCTTCTCTCTCTCTCTTTTTCTCTCGATAATTAAGTATTGATTGGGAATGTGCGGATTGACGTAATGGTTATCGGCGTGACAAGTGGAATCATTGAGTAGAGGTCAAATTCCGACCCTGTTCGTTGTGTAAACTTCGACTATTGGAAAGGCATGCATCTATTACTTTAACCCCCACCCCAGTTATAGCTTAAATAGCATGATGAACTGGGTTTTCTAAACTTGTGTGGCAGCCAATCTAGAAGGACACCTCTGAATTCAAAACCGTAAAGAAAACAACGTGAAACCATTCCACATTTTTCTCAAAGAACTCATGGCAATTCACAAATACAGAAAAAGAATATAGAGATTCATGATAGCCTGTGGAAAATTAAATCATTGCATTAAAAATGGATGCTCGGGATCTTTTCATTATTATAATTCATATCAGTTAAATATTGTTTGAAATGATTTCCGGCTTTATAAATATCTGCTGTAAGAACCTGACCCTACCTGATGTCTTCAGCAAGGCGAGGAAACACTGGTGTTATAGTTAACGAAACAAGATAAGGAATTTATTTACAAATTTACACATTTGAAGTTGTCAGTAGTTTGCTTTAGGAAAAGGAATCAAATATTTAAAGTTTGTAGTTTTGATGAATTGTCAAGAAGAGAAAATTTTCATATTAAATCATTGGGCATAAAAAATAAAATTCCAAAATGTTGAAAACAAATTGAGAGAGTTTGTTTAAAAGTTATATGGTTGTATTCAATATGAATGACAAGATATCATTTAAGGTACTTAGCTTTGGAGTTGAATAGAGTTCTTTGAAATTGCCCTGCTCTCATTAGAGACTGATAATGTATCAGTGTGTAATTTGACACCGACAATATTCAGACAGGTGGATCTCTCTCTCTCTCTCTCTCTCCCTCTCTCTCTCTCTCTCTCTCTCTCTCTCTGTTTATATCAAAAAGCGATTTGACATTAGCTTGTTACTTTATTCTCAGTTTGTAAGCCGCTCCCTTTTCTTCAGCCCGGAGCCAATCCCTTTTTCTATTGGTCAAAATAAATTTTCGCACAAGCTCGCAAATTTGAAAACAGTGAAGAAAAGAGGGTTATTTTTATTTCGTATTCACCACAAATGAATTGACCGAAGCATAGTGATACAACCAAAAAGGAGGAGAAAATAGTTTTATATTGGTTGTTGTTATATGTAATGCTGCTTTAGATGTTCTGTAATTGTCTATTAAATTTCTAGCCGGGTAATAATCAGGACCCTTTTCCGATCTGAGGACTGCTAAAGCACTATTATTATTCTTTATTTGTCCACTAAAGCACTTTGCGTCACTGACATTCTATAACATAAATAAAAGCTGTAATATTACGCGCTGATGTAAATATAAGCATATTCCAGCTGACAATTGTACAGGATGGTCCGAAAGTACTGTCACCCTACCAAAAAGTAACGAGAACACTAGAAGAATAAGTAATACAAAGCACATGTACTGGATTCAGTTTATTTACTTTCATTGACGCTGTCACACATCGAGAAGGTCTGTATGAACACCATCATTTTCGTGTAGGAGCTCGTGTCAGCCATTTGAAATAGCAAAATTTATTATGTAGGAGTGACAGAACTTTTGGGTCACCATTTACTTTGACGTTAAGACGCCATCCAAGAAGATACATTTATTCCCAAAAGCCAAATATGTTTTGAAATGCTGAGATAAGTTATCTTTGATGACCAGATCTATGAATAATAATTCCAGGGATTATTTCCGTCCGAGTGAACTATGAGAATAATGCATCAAACGAAAACTGATTTATAAAAATGAAAAGAATATTAGTCTGGATAGCTTATGAAATAATGATATTGACACATCCCAACACTTCAGATAAGGATGAAGGCCAGAGAGTTTAGAGGCTGAAAATTTCTGATAAAGACCAATAAAGAAAAGCATATTAGTCCGAACATCTCAGTGTGGAAGGTTAAGCGGAGAACATTTGGATTCGTAAAAATATTCAACTCACCTACAAAGAAAAATGAAACAAAAAAAAGTGTAGAAAGGATATAAAATGCAATTATAAAATTTTTACAATCAAAAAATTGTTAAAGGTGATTTAGTTTGTTTCTTTTTTTTTTTTTTTTTTTTTTTGTCTTGTTTTCCCGTTTCTTCTTATGAAAAGAGTTTCCGTACAACAGGAAAGTCGACACAGCAAGATTTTTTTAATGATTCTCTTTAGTCCTTTAGTTTGGACTTTTACTCGAACTCTTACTCTGAGTGACTACTTGATACGTTGTCACATGACGCATCAACGTAGTATTAATCAAAATATACGTGAATATTTAACAGAAAAATGCTCGGCTCTGGTCAATTTATGAATTATGTATTACTTGAAGAGTGTAGGATTTCTGAAAACTTAATAACTATACATGCTTAAAAAGCTTATACTTTGAGGATTAATAATTTGATATATGTTTTAAATGCTGTGTAAATTCTATCTTTCTCCTTAATTTTAATTAAATTTTATTTTAAGTCAGTATCCAGCCCGTAGGGATATTGTATAGTATTAATAGTTTTCTATAAAAAGCGGATTTTACCTGAAATTAATGGAATACGTTCTAATAATATATCCGTTATAATTTGAATCTAATTCGTTAATTCTACCAAATCTTAACTTATATAGATTTTTCATTTTTTTCCACAAACACTGCAACACGTTGTAGTATTCCAGACTGTGATGAAGGACAAACAATGCATCGACCAAAAAGTACTGATAAAAAAAGAAACATAATTATTAATCCGAAATGTGCGTAGAATGCTAAAAAAAAGGTTCATCCCAAAATCTTAAACTGGTTATATCAAATTTATCAGCTCAATGAGACTCGTTAGTAAATATTAATCACAAAGGAAAATGATAATTTTTTTATATATATGGCAATCAATATTTACAGTGAATCTACAAAAAGTCGGCGAACAAAACACAGACAAAATGTCATGAACCCACGGGATACGTTCTGAGATGAAAGATGAGTATTTCCTTTTGTTTACAAATCTCGAGAAAAATCCGGAACGGTAAAGGAAGTATCTGTTCCTTCCAAAAGATTTTGCTCACTGTAACTGTGACTGCCATTTTGTGACGAGCTTTCTGCATCGGTTTCAAATGATTTTCGAAGACGAGTAAGAACTCGTCTTCGATATTTTTCGTATATATTAAAACCAAACAAAACTGGTATCTGATTGCTTGCCTGTAGAATACTTCCTGTAAATGATTCCCAGGAACTATCCCACTTCTTTGTACCCAGAATAAATCAATAATAGATACTTCGTATACATTGAAATTAGTTGAGTTTATTTCTGGAGGTAAGGCTGGAAATATCAAAATTTGCCCTTTATGCAAAGTTTGGAGAAAAAGAGAAATTGTCATGTTATTTTGCCATTCTATTTTCGAACACTTAGTTTTCTTAAGCAACAACAGATTGTCTGTTGTCAATGTGGATCCAAATTCTGATTGTGTTTTACTTCATAAGTTATCTTTTTTTCAGGTACGCTATGGAAACACTGAAGTTTATCCAGGAATTACTCTAACCCCTTCAATGACAAAGAGCTATCCTCAAATCCGGTTTGATAATGAACCCGGCATCTTCTACACCCTCATCATGAACGGTAAGAATTCTTCGCCAGCAATTCACTTTAAAAAAATGTAATGTTAAATATAAGAAACTAAGTTACATTTTATTAATAGTCTGCATCTGTATTTCATTATGGTATTATGATACTTTTGTTTAGTATGGCATAAGGCCACAAATTTAGAGCCACATGTGAGGATTAGAGTTACTACAGTAGTAGTGGATATGGGAGAACAATTTACTAACTATTACCCTTCAACAAAGCAAAGGTAAAGCTGTACTTGTATAATTCACATTGATTTATTGAATAAACGTTTGCAATAATGGTAAGCTTTTTACGAAATCAAGTGCAAGATATCTCAATGTTAGTTGTATTTGATCCTAACATAGGAAATAAATTCACAGACTCTTTGTAAAGCATAATCCTATTGTACTAAAATCTCAGAATATGAAAGTAACTTAAAAGTATTACTATTAGTGCTATTACTCATTAGTAAATAAATTATATTGAGTAAAAGAAAAACAAGAGGCTGTGGAAGAGTAGGGACAGATAAGAACGACTGTCTTTGGGTATGGCGTCAACTATGAAAAATGCGCTCCCGATTATGTAAGTTTGAATTGCTATTTTCTTATTTTTTTTTCTCGTCTAAGTTTTAATAGTTTACTCTAACAACCGAGAATTGAACCGGTTAAAAACTTTATGAGAAACAAAAAGATGAAAGGCGATTTTCCTCTGCCAGGATTGGTTCCTGAGGTAACAATTCTGAACTGCTACTGCTGATACATATAAACTAGTTTTGAGTAAAAGAAATTCGAAAGCTCATAGGAAGAGCAAAAGACGCTTCCCAGAAACTAAGCATTGACATGAGAAATATTCATTAGAAAAAAAGGAAAGTATGCTTAACTGCTACGTAAAATCTCCTACAGAAGGTAACGACGAATAGTGAGAAAAAAGGACTAAGCATAAACTACAAGACAGAGGGCATGGTCGTCAGTAAGAGGATGAGCCTGAAATGTGATTTGAAGGCCGGGAACACTAGAATCAAGCAGACGCGGAAGTTTAAATATCTGGGAAGCTTCTTGACAGAGGACGATAAGTGCGACACTGAGATCCGTATACGTAATGGGATGGCCAAGAACACATTCCAAAAGCTGGACAGAGTACTGCGAGGCAGGCGGATTTCTTTGGTAACAAAGAAAAGAATACTGAACTGTTACGTGACATCTGCTCTTCTTTACGGCAGCGAATGTTGGACAATTTCCTCAAAGATAAAGAAGAGACTCGAGGCGACAGAGATGTGGTTCTACAGAAGGATGCTAAGGATATCATGGACCGAGCGTGTGAACAGCGATATCTTAGAGAGGTTGTAAACAAGGAGGAGGCCTATTCTTAATATCAGGAAGAGGCAGCTGAAGTTTCTGGGACACATAATGAGGAAGAAGGGCCTGTAGAATCTGATACACACGGGTCGAATAGAGGGGAAGAGAGACAAGGTAAAACAACGTGTGACATACCTGGCGAACTTAAGCAAGTGGATGACAGAACGTGGTCTGAGGAAGGAAGCAGAGAGAAGGAACTTGCTGAGAGCTGCAAGGGATAGAGGGAGGTGGAGAGCCATGGTTGCCTATGTCCTGAAAGGACATAGTCACATAAAAAGAAAAGAAGCATCAAATCTTCAGTGAATGCTGAACAACTTACTCACACATGAAGAAGCCAATTGAATCGACAAAAATGTGGTTTACCAACAAATACTAAAAATAAAACGGACAGAAATGTGAACAATGAAGAAGCTTTAAGGAAAATAGGAATAACAAGGAAACATATACTTACAATCAGAAAGAGACACTTGAAATTTGTGGGAGGAATAATAAGGAAAGAGTATCTAGAGAATTTAATGCAAGACATACTAAAGGCAAGATTGGGCTCCTCCTCGGTATGGTGTAATGGTTAACAATTTTGTCCTCGCTAGAACAATTGCGATTGAGTAGTAAGTTCGATCCTCACTGTGTGCCCCGTGCTTTCAGCCTTGTGCCACGCCTAAGCTATGCTTAGAAAATCCTTATACTGAAGGCAAGATAAACGAGGGGAAACAATGAGTAACCTACTTAATATGCTTGTGTGAATGGATAGCAGAAGAGAGATAAAAAGTGATGATAAAAAATAGGAAGTTGTGAGGATCCATGACACGAAAGGGCTTTTATGTAAAAGAAGATTGCTGTCCATAGTTTTTAGCGCTTCAATTTGATGATTATAAGAATCATTAAGAAAAAATGAAGGAAAAAAAATGAAAAAAATAGACATAATTGGTGGAGAATATTGGCAACTTGGGAATTGTGCAAAAGAGTTGCATTTGACCGTGCAAACCAATGAACAAATAAGTTGTTCTATTCAAATGGCCCGAAGGACTGAAAGTCAAACTGATCAACCAGATTAGGTCAAAAGTTGGGATTAAATCAAATTTATGCACATAATAATATCAGAAATATAGGGTGTTCCAATAACTTGGACCGATTTTAAATGTGAATTAAGTTTAAGTGTCTAATGATTTTTTTTTCTTTTTCTTTATTTAACAGTTTAAAACTTTGGCAATTTCAACCATGGAAAGATTAACAATCAAACAGCGTGTTAAAGTTATCGAAGCCTATTACGAAAATGGACGTTCAAACAGAAGTGCATTTCGCACACTTCGCGATTTTTTGGTCAACATAATCGACCAACCGAGAGTGCAATTGGAAAAATTGTTCGTAAATTCAAACAAACTGGGTCGGTGGCAGATGTGAAAATACCATTGCGTGCTCGTTGCAGTGCACGAGAATGTGGTCGGAAATCCAGACACCTCTATTCGTCATCGGTCGCAAGAATTAAACCTCTCCACAACAACGTTACATCGAATTTTGACAAAAGATTTGTCTCTAAACGCTTACAAAATTCAATTGACACAAGAACTGAAACCTGCTGACCACTTCGAGCGCCGTACATTCATCAATTGGGTGCACAAGTCGATGAAGATTTTTCGCAAAAAATCCTCTTTAGTGATGAAGCCCATTTTCCATGGTTGAAATTGCCAAAGACTTAAGTTATTAAATCTGAAAGAAAAAGAAAAAAAATCATTAGACGCTTAAACTTAATTCACATTTAAAATCGGCCCAAGTTACTGGAACACTCTAGCAATGCAAATGCAAAAGGATGTATATCTATGTTTTATAGATTATGCAAGAACGTTTGACAAAGTACGTCACAAAGAACTGTTGGAACTGCTAGGTAACCCTTGACATATTTGGGAAGGATATTAGAATAATCCAGAATCTACACTAACAGCAAATTACCTGTATACGGATAGAAAATGAATTCAGTAAATATACAAAAAGGTGTGTAAGGCAAAAATATGTTTTCTCACTAGACGTATTTAGTCTTATACAGTGAGAGGTCTAACCAGGATTCATTATTGGCAGCCACAATCTTAACAATATAAGATATGCAGATGACACAGTGTTCATAGCAGATGCAGGAAGGGGACTACAAGAACTCCTACAGAAAGTAGTGAAGGACTGACTAAAACATCAAATGCTAGAAGACGAAATGCATGGTCATCAGCAAAAGGAACAGCACAGCATGCAAATTACAAATTGGGGATGCCCAAATCAAGCAAGTTCAATAATTTAAAAATTTAAATACATATAAAGTATTTTAATTTAACAGAGGACGGTAAATGTGATACTGAAATCCGAAGGTGCGTTGGGATAGCAAAAAAGGCCCTCCAAAACCTAAGCAAAGTAATAAGAAACAGAAAAATTTTGTTAGAAACAAAGAAAAAATTACTGAATTACTCTTATATAGCAGTGAATGCTGAACAATCTCACCACAGATGAAGATGAGGTGAAAAGAAATGTGATTCTATACAAGGATGATGAGAATACCATAGACCAAGCATGTGAACAATGAAGTTTTAGAGAAAATTAAAACAAAAAAAGACACTTATATTTAACATCAAAAAGAGGCAGTTCAAATTTCTTGTGCACATAATGAGGAAAGAGGGCTTGGAAAATTTGATACTTACAGAACATATGTAGGCAGCGCATAACCCATGCCTAACGAGCTTGTGTAAACTGAATGAGAGGACAGGGTTTTAGGGAGATTGCAAAAAGACAAAATTTACTAAGAGCTACAAAGGAACGGAAATTGTGAAAAGATATGGTCGTCCAGAAAGGGCATGTCACAAAGAAGAAGAAGAAGAAGAAGAAGAATCAAAGAGAAGAAGATCCGTTCGGTTAGGAAAATCTTTGCTCTACCAGACAACATAGTGAAACCGAGGAGAAAGTATAAACCTAGGAAAAAAACTGAAAGAAAAAAAATGTCAATATCAACGTAAAAATAGTACCCATCATTATCGGTGTGCTTAGAACAATCAAAGAATCATGCTAAGTGATGAGAAGTGGGAATTTAAAAAAAACATTTAAATGAAAGCATTCCTAAAACAAACTAAACTCAAGAAAAAAGTTGGAGTATCGAGATTTTACTTGATGTCATTTAATTTCTAGAAAAAAGAAAGAAACCACCATATAGATCGCAGGTCTGAAAACAAAATAGCTATAAAATAATTATAAAACATGATCCTACATTTAAAAAAATATAATAAAAGCATTTACTAAAGATTTTTTTTAATAAAATAACCTTTAATTCAAAATACAACAATATTGCGTTGAAATAAGTATTTTTCTGTTTAATGGCCGTTTTTTTTCTTTTTTTTTTTTTGTAACATTAACAGACCCAGATTTTCCCAGTCGCTCTGATCCCAAATTTGCTGAATTCAGCCAATGGTTAGTTCTTAATGTTCACGATGGAGACGTTAATAAAGGGGATGTTATACACGAATACACAGGGCCACTACCTTCCAGAGGAACTGGTATGTTGACCATTCATTCTTTGTCAATAATTGTACCAATATATATATATATATATGTGTGTGTGTGTATGCTAAAATGTGACAAGTATAATTCCCCTAAATTCTGTAAGTAACACTGCATTACTGTCTACTGATAGAAAACATATCATCCACATTCACAATGCTTTCCTATAGTAAAACAGTGCTACAAAATAATAATTATACATATAATAGCCCTATTCTTTTAATAATGCTTGCATTCATTCCTGACCACTGAGAATCCCTTTTTTCCTCATTTGCAATACATTCCTATAGTAAAACACTGCTACAAAATAATAATTCTACATATAATAGCCATATTCGCACGGTACTTATTCAACCATTAACTTAAGAATTAAGATACATTAGAAAATTCAAAGTATAAAATCGTGAAATTTTATCGTGTAATACCAGCATGCATAATTATTTTTAAGCAGTGTTTTACTATAGAAAATGTTAGGCAAAACTTGAAATAGCAAATGATACCCGAAAAATATTCATATAAATAAAAAAAAAACTTTGATGTGAAAATCGCGACAAAAATCCAAAGAAAGATCGGTAAAGTTATCGATCCTGACCTAGCATCTCGACTTCAGTCATTTTCCCTCTGTCTTTTCTATAAATATATTCATGACATTTGTTTTTTTCCTCTTTGGTACTTCGACCGCGTGAATTTAAGCGCACTACTAGATTGGCTGTTAAGTCTCATCATCTTACTGTTGAAATTGATAGATATAACCGTAAGTTCTATTCTAATAGTTTAATTTCTCACACTTCTCACCTGTGGAAATCTTTTCCAGTTTCTTGCTTCACAGCCACATAAAATCTTAGAAAAATTAAATACAAAATCATTTGCAATCTTCTGTCTTCCTGAAACCTGCTTTTTTATTGTCCTTTCTCCTCACTAAAGTTTTCTCATTCTCTTCCATTTCTAATAGCACCTTGAGTCTTAGTGGCATTAACGCCTTACTTGGGCGGAAATTATTTAAAAAATGTTATGTCTGCTGCTAGTGAAGTTGGTTCACTTTACCGTGTTAGACAATTTTTCTTGTCAGAATCCATCTTGCACGTTTATAAATCTACCAATCGTCCGTTCATTGAGTATTGCTGCCATATTTGATCTGGTATTCCTGATATTCTTGTTAAAATCCAAAGAAGGGAATGCAGTGTTATCGGTCCTGACCTCTTATCCCAATTTCGGTCACTTTCCCATCACCATGACAAGGCTTCCCTATTTTTTTGTTTATATTTATATATATATATATATATATATATATATATATATATATATATATTTCATGGCAATTGTTCTTATAAGCCTTCCTCATTTACTGTTGAAATAGCTAGATCTAACCGTAAATTATATTCCAATAATTTACTTGCTCGCACTTTTCGTTTGTAGAACTCTCTTCCGGCTTCTGGATTTCTTATCCCCTACGATCTTCAAAACTCCAAATGCAACAGCAATCTTCTGACATCCTGAACTTTATTCTTTTATTGTCCTTTTCACTTATTAATGTTTCTTCATCTTCTTTCACTATCATTAATCCCTTCCGTCTCAGTGTCATTATCGCCTTGCCTGGGGTGAAATGAATTAAAAACAAAATATGCAAGAACGTGTAATTTTTCACAAAAAACTTTTAATCGATTTTAAACCAGTTGGTGTGTGTGTGTGTGTATTCCCATATTTACTGAAAGGATGACAGTGAATTCAAAATTCGCTATAATGGATATTGCTATTTACTGAAAGATCTTAAGAAACACGAAATACACCAGAAATATTACTAAATTTACTGGAAAGAATAATGAAATCATTTTTAACATTCACCAAATTCAAATAATGATAAAAATTGCACGGTAGTACAGACACTTTCACTGCTACGACTCAAAAATATATATCAACAAGAATATTCTATATCAAATGTCATTTATAGTGTTTGTTTATAATTAATTAATAATTATAATTAATTGTAAATATTTATTTTTGTAAGGTATTTTCTTTGTGTTGGTATTTCCATAAAGAGAAATTTTGTTCCTTTTATTTATTAAAATTATACCAAACTAAAATGCACTACATAAATCTCTAGTTATTATTAATTAAATTATAACAACACAAAGAAATTTACCATTAAATTAAAAATATAAAAAATTAAAAACTAAATCTGAAGATATATTAGATAAAAAACAAAATAATAAATTTTGGCTTTTAATATTAATTTATGAATACTTGTGATTATTTGTGCTGTTATATTAGATTCGTATTTAGCTATAGGCATTTCTTACCTCCCTTTTATTGTTGGAATTATTAGGTTGGTGCAAAAATAATGACGATTTTTGACGTTAAAAATACGTCAAAAACGTCATTATTTTTGCACCAACCTAATAACACCGAAAGTGAAGAAAAGGGAGAATTCAGATGAGCAGAATTTTAAGTTCAATAAATCCTTAAAAAAAGTTAATTCTACGATATTACTGGTGTTGTTACTGTCATTTTAATTTGATATTCTCACCAACTCTTTGATGTTTCGGCCGAGTGTTGATGATTATATCACAACTCCTCCCCACGGTTAGAGAGACAATAATACATGAGCTGTTCCAGGCATAGCTGCCACCAGCTTACTCCCAATGTCAGGTATTTTCAAAACGTCTTCCGGTCGCACCAACCACAAAAGGGATAACTAGAGCTTCTGCTTGGTATATTTCTCTTGATTTATCCTGCCAGATCTTGGTACCTCTGTATTTTCGCTTCCTTTGTCTTTACGACGTTCTTATCTCAAGGTACCGCAACATCTGTCAGGATCCATTTATCATTGCTCTTATGCATAAGTATGATATCAGGGCGATTTCTTTCCAAACGCTTATCAGTCAAGATGACCGTATCCCACATGAGCTTCACTTGCTCATTCTTGGCTACTGGCGACGTTCAATGTTTGTACCACTTTTTTTTGCACTCAAGGCTATATTTCTTGTAGAATTCCCAATATAGTCTGAGAGTTATTGGGTTGGTGCAAAAATAATGACGTAATAATGTCGTTTTTTGACGTATTTTTTAACGTCAAAAAACGACATTATTACGTCATTATTTTTGCATCAACCTAATACTTTGCCATGCCGTTGTTTGCGTTCAATGACACTTTTATTATTATTATTATTATTATTATTATTATTATTATTATTATTATTATTATTATTCATTTTGGGTGTTTCATTTATAAAATTCCTTTATCTAGATATTTTTATTATGCTTTATCCGAGCACTGTGTACACTGTACGGGAAATTCTCCTTGCTTACTCTTTTCATCTACGCCTGTTATATAATTAATCATGACAAATATTAGAATATCTTCGTAGATAGCATTGACACTTTCAAGGTTATTTCGTGTTATCGTAGAGTATTTTGGTAAATAGCAGTTCTGGATATTTATATATATATATATATATATATATATATATATTAATGTCACGGAGTCTCTTTTTTCATAATATTTTATTTTTGGGCAATCAGCTTTTTGTTGTTATTGCCTAGATCGAGTGAAAAATTTTATATAAATAAATTCTCTTTAAAATATGATTAAAATTTCATTTCAAAATCTCAAACAAAAATGTCATTTTTCTGTTTATCAGGTCACCATCGTTACGTATTTATGTTATACAAGCAACCGAAAGGAAGGATTGATGTTTCTGGAATGAAGAAACTAAACAGTCGCAGTTGGGAAGGTCGGAAAAACCAAAGTATGAAGGAATTCGCTAAGAAGTATCAGCTGCAAGACGCCACCTTTGGCAACTTCTTCCAGTGTGAGTGGGATGATTACGTCACTAAGATCCAGGAGCAAATGAAGATGTAGACGATGTCTTTTATTTGCGTTCTCAAGAATTTGTCAGACACTTAAAAATTGTTTTTTTAAATTGGAAACTATAACAACATGCAGACGATACTGTGATGAGCAAATGGGTGCATTTTTAATTTGTTTGTTTAATTTGTTTGAGATGGTAAATTTATTCAAAGACAGCTTCAAAAATCGCGACTAAAATTAAATTATTTAAAAAGAAAATTATTATTATTATTATTATCATTATTATTATTATTATTATTAGTTAATGATTGTTTTAATTTTAAATATGCAATCAAATACCAAACAAACTGAATGGGATTTGAAGCCAGAAGTAACAAAAAATAAATAAATGGGTAAGTTCAACGATTTTAACCAGATGATCCTTCATAAAGAACTGGTTTTACATTTGACTGTGTGTAGACTCATCTTGTGACAGTATTTTTTAATCGAATAAGAAACTCTAAGCATATGTGCATTTTACACAAATTTTGACATACATTTTGAATTGCGGCGATCCACCCGCCACGCATATATGCAATGGATCTCGAAAGGAATGCCACTTTTTTTTCTGCTACTGTTTTTTTTTTTTTTTTTTTTTTTTTTCTGGTCGCTTTATATGCCTTCCCTGGCCAAAGCAATTCACAACGTGTACTTACTTGGCCAGGTGATTAATGACATGTCTCCAGCTAATAACGTCATTAAAAAAAAAACGACTAGGGTCGACATGTAAAATTAACCAACCAAAACTCATTCATTTCATGTCAATATGAGAGACGATTTCTTTGATCATGC
This sequence comes from Acanthosepion lycidas, assembly GCA_963932145.1. Classification (NCBI taxonomy): domain Eukaryota; kingdom Metazoa; phylum Mollusca; class Cephalopoda; order Sepiida; family Sepiidae; genus Acanthosepion; species Acanthosepion lycidas. The sequence continues at coordinate 19,737,466 of OZ010577.1, forward strand.
TATCTATGACCTTCTTTAGTCAAGCTATGTTACTGACTATACGACACAATACATGCGGGTAGTTTTACAATTTCTCTATATATGTTTTTGTAGATATCATAATTAGGCTTTGATAAACGCCCCTAAAAATAAACACTAAACCAAAACATAATACATAACTTCTTTTTGCTTCATAAGCCGCTGTATTTAATGTTACAACATTCAGAAAAGAGAATAAAGAATAATGTTCACCCATAACCTAATGTCTTGGATTAAAATGCATTTTAAGCTTTCGAACTTAGCAAAAATAAAACCTAATTTAAAATTATAGAATAATATATCTAGTATTCTTGGGTTTTTTTATACAATGTTTTTACTTTTTACTAATTGAGATACAAAAAATTATTAACTTCGCGCCTGGTATAAATTTTCGGTTGGTGTTGAATATTTTTCAAATAAAGAAATACAGATGCGTGCTCGTGTGCGAACAATAAAAAAATAAATAAAAACGAACTATTTTTGTTTTTAACGGGCATTAATCATCGATTTTTTTTCAAAGTTTTACTCTGCAGCGGACATATAAAATTCTTTTGAAACGAATATTCTATAATGATAATCTTATAAAATTATATTTGTCACGACTGTAAATTACTAAAATTAACTGATTTTTTGCTGGTAGTTTAATAATTTTGGAGGTGCAACGCCGACCTAACGGGTGACATCACGACAAATAGAATCGACAAACCAGGTACAAACTCCAGCTAAGGTGTTTTGTATTCACTTCGCAGTAATGTTCTTGTGAAAGACATGAATCCATTTCTAACACAATGTCAGGTTAATGATTACTTCCTTCTGGTGGTATCATGTAACTTAATACAACTTGTCAGATATTACTTGGAGAAGAGATGTGCACTAACAAATGACCATACTGTCTTGAAATGTTATGAAAGTACACTTCTTAAGTTCTCTTATTTCCATGCAACAACTACATTTAGTAAGCCTCTAGCTTGAGTGGCTTTTTGGTTTTGTATTTTGTGAACACGAGTAAAAAAAAAAGGAAAGAAAAATAATAATGTTTTATTATATTTCTAATGCATCATAGTAATTACTAATGGTTCTTTAGTTATTGTTTGATTGGTTACTTTTTACGGTTTATCAACCTTTTGCGGGTTACTTAAAGCCAGAAAATATTTTTAGATTGTAAAAACTTTTGGAGATAATAATGATTTACTCATGCAAATCCTACTAATTAACCCACAGCTGGGGGGAGAAAAAGTGGATTCATACCTTTCCCAAGGGTATTTGCACGTAAGTGAATACAACGAATCCGACTGGGATTAAACACAGCTCTCCGATCTCAAATTCCGAGACGTTATCCATTACACAATTCGCGCATCCAAGCTTACAGCACCTGGTATTCTCAAATAGTCACCCACCTAGCTACTGACCAGGCTTAACTTCGATAATCGTACGGGATCCGGTGTTTCAACATGATATAGCAGTAAGCCATCGTTCTTTAGTACACCGCAAGGCAAATGTATGTAAGAAGATTGTATTTCTTCAATCTTTCAAACGAATAGAGTTTGAATCTTGGAAATCAGCATTCAAAATCCTGGCTTTTGATGGGGCTCGAAAACAAATCATTAACTTCTTAGGAAAGATGCAACTATAATCCTTAAAAGTAAACAGTTCCAATTGGTTTTCTGTAAGATGAGAAAATGTGTAATATTAGTAGCAGTAAACTTCATCTTACTATTATTATATAGTTGCCAGCTATTATTATTAATTTTGATTAGTATTTACTTTCATCATTTTTTCTTTTTCGTTGCTTTTGTCAGAACTTTATTCAGGCCATCAATCTACGGCAGTGAGTAGACAGCGTGGACTGGAAATTAAAAAATAATATCTCTGTAAGATTCAAATTCAATTCTCGTTTGTTTCAAAGAAGCCTGGTTGAACTCACCAGCGACTTTAACTGATAAACTAAGAAATTTGTCAACTTTGCAGAAGACCAAATACAATTGACGATCTGAGTAAAATTGCAATAAAAAAACAAACAACTAAAAACATTAAAATAAAAGTAAATACGTGTCAAAATTCATAATAATTATTGGGAAATTAGGAAACTCGTGTTATTTTTAGTGGCATGTCACTTGTAAAATACTTTCTGAATTTGTTTTAAAATTTGATATTTAATTTTGTTAGGTAAGGAGAACACAGGAATCGTGAGCTAGTTAGTTACGTCTTTTTGATATATCATTGTCAATCGATGCAGTCTGATATATTTCATATTGTTTTGAATAAATTTTGTATTTAATTGAAATAAATTTCTCTTCTGCTACTTAACAGTTTTCTGTTATTATTATTATTATTATTATTATTATTATTATTATTATTATTACTTTTAATTCCTTTGATTTCTGGCGTTTACACATTTCTTTCCACTGACAAAAAATACATAGATAAAGCCCTTCGTAAAGTGTGAGCTGTACTTGTCAGAACAATTTTTTATATCTCTTTGAGTCATGGACTTCCAGGAATCCCTTCAATTAGTCTACTGGAATCTTTTTCAACCAATCCTAGGGCTCCAACTACAACAGGGATTGTTTATTATTATTATTATTTACTTTGATCTTTGTTGTATACACATTTCCTTCCGGGCCCCAACTAGAGATATAATGTCAGAAATGGCTTCCTGACATTTTCCACTGTTCATTTTTGTAAAAAAAAAAACAGACAGAACAGAAGGAATGACAGGAAGTCTCATTGAAAGATTCCTCGTCGGATATTCAGGTGATTGGGAGTGACACTATCTTTGTTGTCATTTAGATATAATGTGGTTTTCCACAGTTTCATGCCATATAAAAGGAAATTTATTATCACCGAGGTGAGTTTGTACATTTCGAAAGGTTTAGGGACACAAGAGTGTGGCACACTAGCAAAGACTTTACGGCAGTCTATTATTATTATTATTATTATTATTATTATTATTATTATTATTCTGCACAGATGTACTGAGATGTTCGTTGCTGGAAAGAATTTTATTTTCAGTTCACTGCACGTGACTTAAGAAAATAAACCAGTCTTCATTCCCTACATCATATTAATCTCGATCTCCAGATCCTTATATTTGGACAATTTCTCGGTAATTTTTAAGGAAGGTGTTGCTCTCTGATGTTACTGCTATGGCAATAAGCATACACTTTCTGAATTTCTTGTTTTTTATGATAATATCAGGTCTGTTGGATTTTATTTCCCTGTCAGTTTGAATTGGCCTGTCCCAGAGTATAGTTACATCGTTATTTTGTGTAACTGTGTCTGGTTGGTGGTCATACCATCTCTCACTGGTTTCAATTTTGTGCTTCTTGCATATTTTCCAATGCACATATATCACTACCTTGTTATGTCTCTAGGTATATTGATTTTTGCCAGTTCTGGACATCCTGAGATAATATGGTCGACAGTTTCATCATATTTTCCGCAGATCCTGCATTTCGGGTTAGTTCCATCCCTGATTATGTGACAGTGATAGGATCTGGTTTCGAAGCTTTGGTCCTGACCTGCAATAATTAGGCCTTCTGTCTCAACTTTCAACCCGGTGCTCCTCAGCCACTGATGTGTTTTCTGTTGGTCCACATCTGCTTCTTTCGTTCTTTTTATGCATTTGCCATGCAATGCCTTGTCCTCCCAGTTTTATTGTAATTTAATTTGGCCTAGTTGTTTTGCTTTCTGCTTTACTCGTTTGGCATAGATGGTATTCGCTTCGTTTTTGTTTTTTGTTTTTTGTTGATAGCATTTCAAGTATATTAAGCTGTTTCTTGAAGAGTGCAGCTTCTTTGTTGATGGAGTGGATTTGGTGTTTTACTATTTGTAGGAGAGGGTCATTGGTTTTTTTGTGGGGTATGCTTTCAATCCGATTGTTGTAATTCAAGTTGGGTTATGCCTCGACCTCTTAAAGCTCTTGGTACATACAGCCTATCAATATCTGATTTCGGGTGTTGCATCCTCATTTGGGTAAGCATTTTTCTGGCTTGGCGTCCAAATTTTTAATGTCATTCAACTTCTATTTAATAATGTAGAAGCTGTAATGTTACTACGAGTATAGCTAAGGTGTTGATAGCTTTCATTTTATTGGCCCCCCATTTAGTTCACTTTCTAGTATCAGACGCACTCTACTACAATATTCTTTTCGGATCTTTTTCTTCATAATTGAATGTTGTATTCCGTCGCCGTCATTAATTCCTAAGTATTTGTATGTACCATCTTCGTCTAGCTCTTTAATCTTGTTGATATCAAAGTCTAAATCCGTAGTTTCATTCCTTTACTGCAATTGAAGGTGGCTTTGGCACATTTGTCGATTCTGAACTCCAGCTTTATGTCTTCGCTGAAGGTTTTTCTGCTGTTGTCATCTTTGGCAAACGTTTTAAATTGTTTTTCTAAAGGTAGTTGTATGTCCTCTCGGTTATGATAGAAGTGACGATCTTGTACATTGTTGGTAGGCAGGTGCTGGGCCTATAGTTCATCGGGTTCTGCATCTCTTTTGTTTTTAGGAGTAGGTATGTTACTCCCCACGTGATCAATTTGGGGCATTTTTCTGGGTTTATGATTATATCATTGTATGCCTGTGCGAGGTCTTGGTGGGTGCTAGATAGTTTTTTAACCGAAAATTGGCTATTCGGTCTATTCCTGGTGTTTTCCAGTTTATGGTTTTGCAGATAGCAGCGGTTGTTTCAGTAATACTGATATCCGTCCATTTTTAGCACTCTATATTTGTGTGTTGTTCATGTTGTTGCTTAATCCATGTAGCTCTTTCATTATGCATTTTGCAGTTTCCCCACATCTTACACCAGAACTCAAAGACTTCTTGAATATTAGGTGGGTCGTTTATCTCTATTTTTTCCAAATTCTCGATATAGTTTCTTGGCATCTTCTTTTGAGATCTTGTTTCGCCAGAAAAATCTGTTTCTTTTTTCATATCGTCTGAATTTTAATTCTCTCTGAATTCGCTTGAATTTGTTGTTTCAGTTTCTCTTTAACTTTTGGGACGTCAGTCTTATTCTTTATGTCAAGGATTCGTTTCAGTTGTCTCCTTTTTCTTTCTTTCATTTTAGAGTCCTTGTCTAATTCACTTAGAAGTGACAATTGTCCTCGTAGTTTATTTATTTCGCTTTCTATTTTTTCTTTCCAGACTGGCATTTTTTTTTTTTTTTTTCGTTTACATTGGGTTTTTATTTTTTCATTGTTTTGGCGATCGTTGCCGAGACCGTGTATATAAGATGATTAATTTCTGTCAGGTTCATTGGTCTTCCATTTCGTCCCTTATTTTTCTAATTGCTTGGTTATTAGGATTGATGGTTTCCTTCACTACATGGTTCTTTCTTACTTTTGGAATTGTCGGCCTTTCCTCGAAAGACATTTCTTTTACATTCTTCCATTTATATCGGATGCTTTTTTGTCATCTCTATTTCTCTATTTATATTCGTCATTATCTTTCTCTATTTGCTTATGTACCGCAGAGGGATTATTGCAATTGGTTTCTATTTGTTCCTCTGCATGTGTCTTCTCTGGGTTGTTGGCATTTAGCCCCTCGATGTTAGCGTTTAATCTATTTATGTTGTTTTGGATGCTGTCGAGTTCAGGTATTCTTTTTTTCCTGATGATTTCACGCCTGACATTTGCTAGTTTGCTGGCATCGATGTTTAATCTGTTTGTGGAATGTTTTTCTCACCAGATAATATAGGCAGCTTTGGTTGTTGTTGGCGTTGTCGGATTTATCGTAGCGGTGTAAAAGGCTATTATTACTTCAATATACTCTTCCGTAGTTCATTTATTTATTGTTATTTTTATTAGATTTTCTTTTAATGAATATAGAGGGCTTCTGTGAGGATTGTCCTCGGCGTAATTTTCCTCTACTTCTCGTAATTATTGTTATTATTATTATTATTATTTGCATGTTCATACAAAATTATCTAGTCGTTACTGCCTGGGATTGAATGACAACAAATCTTAAATCCCCAGTACTTAATACTCTTATCGACCTAAGCACTGCTTAATGATTTCAATTATTCCTTGAATTGCCTGCCACTCCTATCTTCTTGAATCTGTGGGGTGGTTCCTGATGCACCAATCACACTATGCACTGTTCTTAACCATGTTTAACAGATATTTTAGCACACGAGTGAGGTTGTGCTATTTTTTAATTTTTTCATCGTCTTTGATTTTCACAGTTTTGTCAGCTGCAGAGGAGGTGCGTGTTACGACCAAAACACCCGACCCGGGACCCAAGCCTGATTACGGGCCCGGGGAAATGCTTTTTACTCTCGCTATCTTATCAACATTTACTTTTTTTTTTTATACCTTCCTCTATATAAGTAACAAATTAAACTAAGTACAACTGACTATTAAAGGATGAAAAAATTTAAATCATTTTGACGTCATTCTAAGGTTTTCTTTTTTGTCCAAATCCGTGAATTTGATTTGCTCTCAAAAAAAGAAAAATTAATTATCTTTTATTTATAATGTTGAATATATTAAATTATTCAACTTTTTAATAAGAAAAATCTCAAGTTGTTGTTAAAAATTGTCGCAAAACATTGTTGATATATTTAAGATTGAATCATCTATTATGACATGTCTCCAATTTGTATTTAGATATATTGTATTTACTAGCCGAATTACTTTGCTGCGTGTCACACATTTTTTAAAATGATGATTGATTTGAAATCATTGTTATAATTAGTAGAGAAAAATGATACATTTCAATATTACTCAATGATTTTGCCGACGTGACCTCCATCTTCTGGTTTTCTTCTTTCTTTTTGGATAGATTTCATTCCCTTATACAAATTTAAATTTCATTTAAATCAAAGGGAAAAATTTTCAGTGGGGGTGTGCGCAAAAACAGCTTGACTTGATCCCTTTGATATGTATTTGATGCAATACTTGATTGAATGAAGTGATGAGCAGATTTCAACATTCATATGGCCGTTGAATTTTCGCAACAAATATGTCTTGTAAAGCACTATCCACTGATTTCTTGTTCAACTTGGCGTTCATATTGTCTCATTTTTATCTTGCCGGTGTGAACTCCATCTTCTGGCTTTCTCCTTCTATATTTGGGATAGGAGTCATTCCCTTGTTGAAATTTAAATTTAATTTAAATCATAAGGAAAAAAATTCAGCGGGGTTGGGGGTTGTGCCCCAAACGTCACACTTTGATCAAAAGGAAATATACTAGGAGTCATTCCCTTGTTCAAATGTAAATTTAATTTATATCAAAGGGAAAAAAATCAGTGGTGGGGTTTGTGCCCCCTACTTCGAGTGCCCCTTAGCCAAGTACCCTGGTTACCCTAGTTTCAGAATATATATGTTTTTTGGGGGGTCTATCTGCAAAACCCTACGAGGAGTTCGATAACAAACAGACAGAGGCTACAACATTATATAAATAGATTTTCAATTTTTCTAATTGAATTGTTCACCTGTATTACATATGATCCATTACTGTACATAATTAGGTTACAATAAAATTTGTATTTTATATGAAAACTACCTTATGAAATTTGATAAGTAATAGAGTGGGGACGTATCATAGATTCGGGGTGCGCAAGACCCTTGCACCAGCCCTGGTCAGCTGGATCAGCCTCATCCAACAACTGACAAAATCTCTTTTCATTGTTTACAAAAAAAACAAATTTGGTCTCTTTGCTGGAATGGAGTGGTCAGGTTTGTGCTGCATTTGTGCTATATTGTTTTGCATAGTTGAAACTTAAGTCTTTTGCACAATTTCAAATGCATTTACTCTTCCTACCGTATCATGTATTCATATTCTTTTAGACTAATTTTATTGGATATGTGTGTAGTATAACAGCTATCGACGCAGAAAGTGGAATCAGCGTGACGATTTCAATTCCTGACTGAGTCTGTTTCATTCATTTTGTACTAATGCCCTTGGAAAAGGCATGAATTCATCTTCCTCCAGCCATGAGTTACATAGCCAAGCAAGCCGGCTTCTTTAGCCTTAGCAGAGGAATCAGTTGAAGAGGAGGACATCAGTGAATTCAAAATCAGTCTGAAGCAGCATAGGCCCTGCCAGGTTATCTTTCTCCAGGTGCACCCACTGCAGCTACGGCGACCCTAATTGGTTACGGAATTCGTGATCGTGAGATCAGTTAACTTTGCTAATATGTACTCACCCCCAGTACATCAAGTGACAGAAATTCTTCTATGTCCCTATTCAATATTTTTGACGATTTCAGGAATGCTGTCGTTTGGACGATTTTGATTCTTCCTCGGATTTCCAATCTGAATTGGTTAAGCGTCTCACCTTTCAGATAAGCAAAAAGCCATATTGCTTCTCTAAGTCAACTGCTGATGTATTAACGATTATTGCTGAAAGAGTCTACCAAACTTTAGATAAGAATGCTGAATGGCTGTTACTTTGGGCACATCTCGAAGGCATTTGACATGGTTTGGCATTCTGGTCTTCTTCACAAGTTGAAAAGTTATGGTATTGCTCGACGAATCTTTGAACTGTGTTACATTCCGTCCTAAGGGAATAAACACATAACACCCAGGTGGATACTAGAAGAAAGGTTTATTGTACACAACAAGTACAATATGAAATACGGTACAGTTATACACACAGGTCAATCTAGCCACTAATTGGAAGGTCGGACGAGCTTGCATCGCCTCGCTCTCTCTGTCTCCTCGAGTCTCTCATAGACGGTTGACTTTATAGGTACTTACTACCTATAGTGGGTGACTGGTTATTCCATTACATCAATCTGATTCAATCTTTCAAATAGTGAAATGAAAGTTGTCTTGAACGGCCACTCTACTAGATCGTTCTGCATTAATGCAGGTATTCCCCAAGGCTCTATCTGTTGTTCCTAGTCTTCATCAACGACCTTCCTGATGCCATCAGTTCTCAACTCGGTATCTATGCTGATGAGGACACAACTATTTACTCCTGTCGCATAGGTAAAATACAAAGAAGAATCTGCAATGTTATCAGTCCTGACATGGCATCTCAGATTCAATAACTTTCCCACGGCCATAACGTAGCTTCCCTGTGCCTTTTCTACATATATTTTCATAGCAATTGTTCTGATGAATTTTCCTTTATAGTACCTAGACTTTATGAATTAAGGCGCAGTACTAGATTGACAGCAAAGGTATCATCGTTTTAGAGTTAAAATGGATAAATGTAACTACATGTTATATGCTAATAGTTTATTCTCTCGCACATCTCGTTTATGGAACTCTCTTCCTGTTTCTTGCTTTTCAATCAAATTTGATCTTGAAAAATTTAAATGCAATCGTTAATAATGTTTTTTTTTCTCATAATCTCTCACACTCATTAACCCCTCGCGTCTTAGTAGTTTTATTGCCTTACCTGGGTCCACAGCAGAGCTTTCTGGTGGTCACCGCTAGTGAACTAGTAACAGTAAGTTTCCTCAATACTCTAGCACCTTCTCCAGTATTCTAGCTGATCTTAGTAATTCTGCTGTTTTGATGATTTCAATTCTTTCTCGGATTTCCTATTCTACTTTTTGCCGCGGTCTCTGAACTTTTCAAGCACGCCAATAATGATGAGTATAATAGTCATACCTTTTTTGTTCTCCGGTATGGCCCAGATATTTTACACTCGATTCAATTTTACATCCACCGGGTTTTTTATTATTATTATTGTTATTGTTGTTGTTGCTGCTGCTAAAGGCAATTAAATCTGGTTTTCTGATCCGGATTGGAAGATCTATTTGAATTTCAAAGTTCCAAAAAATTTAACTTTTCCTGCTCTCTAGAACAGTTTCTGATTTCTACTTATCGAGTTGGCCTGCCCGGTCAAATCCAAAATATTTGCACAATTCTCAGTAGATTATCGTTCCACCACAGTCATGTCTATTTGGAAACTCCTATGCCAATTTGTTATAATCACTTATATTAGTGACAGACTTATCTGTCGCTCCACAAACAATATTTATTATTTTGCTTTTCCTTGCTTACGTTTGGTTTTGACGTAATTGTTCATTTGTATTTTCACCCCAGAGGGATCTGGTGGTCATCAGTAGGGACCTAATGACAACAGGTCTTCTGCAATTCTCTTGTATCATCTGTAATAGTCGCACCTATTCCAACACGGTTTTGACTTTCTCTACGATCTTCCTGTTAGAATCTTTTGAATAGTAACCAGCGTGACATTTTTAGATACGATCTCAACTATTATGAGTCATAATTTTTTCTTTTTCTTAAGTTCTTGGCATTTTTTTTCATTTTTCAGCCAATGGACCAACTGAATCGACGCATAGTATTTTTCGATGATCTTCGATCTTCCGAAAATGTTCAAATGTTAAGTTTTAAAGCATCACAATTTACAATTGATTATTATCTACTCATGGGATTTGTTTCAAGAGGAAAGTCACCGCCTTTAAATGCTCGAACCTGTTTTAGGCATTATGTCAAGATATCGTTTCATTGTCTTCCACTTCCCGAATTCTGCGAACAGATTCACCGACTTTGTGTCCACATTTTAAATTAATGCCTCAAAATTATCAGAATCTCAATATTTGTATAGAATAGATCATTATAAAATCTGAAACAAAACGTTGTATTGATAATAAATATGATAGACTACTACTGCTACTATTAATACTATTATTACTACTATTTCTAATAATAATAATAATAATAACAACAACAACAATATAATGGAGTTATAGATTGTCTTTTGATGCATCAATGAAATAAATTTCGGGATAAAGGTCTGTAAAAAAATAATTTAATACAGCTTCTTCTTCTTCTTCTTCTTCTTATTATTATTATAATAATAATAATAATAATAATAATAATAATAATATAATAATAATAATAAAAGGTACTATATAGCATAAGGGCTATGAGTCGGAAACTAGAATTGGCGAATTGAGTTCAGATTCGGAACTAGGTATTTAGAGTTCGCGTCATGCTGCTGCTCTTGAGAAAAGTATGAATCCACTTATTCACAGAGATCAGGTTTGGTATTATTCCCTGTTGCCCAGACCCCACTTATGGAATGAATGAACTGATGTCCATTTTAAAAAAAGAGAGTTGGCAATAATAAAAATTCCAGTATTTACAGGAGAAATTAGCCCCCACAAAAAGCGAATCTCATTAGTAAATAGGGAATACCAGGCTTCTAATAAATTGTTTTTTCTCGTTTCTGGTCAGCTTTCTCGGCATACTTTTACTTTTAATGCTTTAAAAAAAAACAACCACTATTTTTACATGCAACAACAGAAATTATTGCATTGATAAAAAATTCTCTTTTACTGGCACAGAAAATATCACCAAAATGTAATTGCAAAATTACTTAAATATCACTGTCATTTTTGCCTTGTAAACCTGTCTCTGCTATATTTCCAAATTTATTAGACTTTATTACGTTCGACATATTTGAAAATCAGAGCATTTCTAATATGCTATATTTCCATAACGCGAATATTGACATACTGTAATTATCTTGTAATAATATTTCCGAGATGTGGCATTATAACTATTTACACTATTTACATTGTTCGGACAATTGTCCTCATTTTTATTGTCATATCCACGACGTTTCGGCCATTGTACGCTCCGGCCTTCTTCGAGTGATATACATTGCAATTTCGAAACGAGCCCTTTATTTCGTCCACCAGTGATTGTTCTAATTCCACGTACCATGCCTTTTCTGGATATCTTAGTCTCAGTTATTTCCCTTTAGCAACTCAACTCTTCGGCTTTTTGTTCGCCTCTGCTGTGGCCAGGTATTGAACTCACAACTATTTGGGTCAAGTGACTGGATTACTTCAACCAACGATTTTATCCCCAATGACACATGGCCTAGTGGATAAAGGCGTTGGTATATCACCTGAAGAAGGCCGGAGCGTACAACGGGCGGAACTTCGTGAATATGACAATAAAGATGAGGACAACAGTCCGAACAATGTAAATAATGTAAATGCTGTAATGTGTTTTTGAATTCAATTTGAATTTCTATCTTTTAAGATGTTCGGTCAAATATTCCTTAACTTGGAAATTTTTCTCTTTAAAAGAACTGTTTATTGAAAAATAAATCTTTCCTCTTATCAATTTTTCAATTGATTCAATTTAAAAGAAATCGATTTTTGAAATCAATCATGAACGTTTAGGTCAGGAGAAAAAAAAACTCAAAATTTCTTTCGAGTTGGCTACAGTTCCTTTATTATAACTCATAACCTGCATATTTAATGAATTAGTTTGACTCCTCCCCAAACACCAAGCGTCGGTGTTCGTGTCTATATGAAAATCCGATTTATTTCTTGATTTTTGTAATAGGAACATTTAATTCTTGAGGAATGGCTGCTACACAATGAAGCTGTTCCATCAATTGCTATATTCTTGAATGCGTAAAAATCTGCGATATTCAAGTGGGATAACTATATCCTAAACTTTTCTAATAATCTACCTTCGTAATTCACCTCTCGGTAGCCTCCTCCCCTACCGCCCCCAAAAATCTATATTTAATATAATACGTATCAACGTTACATTTTATTGATGCCTGGCTGCTTGATTTGAAATTGCTGTTTGGTAACTATAGCAACGCGTATAAGAAAGTATAAAAAATGACGACTTGGAGAATTTCTTTTAACTGTCTCAAGAGCATCTTAATGGTAAACACGATGAAGGAAAAAAATCAGTTCTACAGAAAAATTCTAGGATTGACAAGAGATGTGAGTAACGAAAAAATTCTAAGGAAAATAGGGAACAAAAAAATATGTTCATACTTAAATTCAGAAAGAGATATTTGAAATTTCTGGGACACATAACGAGGAAATAGACCTGGAGAATTTGATACTCACAGGACATAATGAAGACACGTGGGACAGAGGAAAACGGCGAGTAATCTTGACGTTTGTGTAAATGGATGCCAGAAAGGGAACTGGCAAGGATAGTAAATGGACAAACTTAGAGTTACAATGTATAGGAAGTTAAGGAGGACCATAACTGCCTATACCGTAAAGTGAAATAACACATAAAAGAAATACAAAAATACAATACTTTTAGTTTTAACGTACGTACTTACAAAATAGTTTGTCGAACCTAAGTCTACCAAAAATGCCGATTTTTTTTCTTTTACGCGCAGTGGCGAATTATTATCAAATGACGGAATCTCGTATAACGAGGCAAACCACAAATTTACTATTGTCGTCTGTGAAATGGAATCCACGAAGAGTTACGTCCAAGCAATAAAATGGTTAGTGGCCAGCAACCACCTGGGATAGAAGTAAGAATAAGAAGGGACTTGATAGAAACTTGTGTATGAAAAATTTAGTGAGTGCAAAAAAAAAAAAAAAAAAAAATGAAGACGCAATCACTTAGACAAGAAACTCCAACCGCGCGTTTGGTGGTCTCCATAAACAGACTGATCTCGCGTGATTCAATGTGTCCAGTACAAGAAAAAGCATAAGCTGCTCGACCTGTTTTTATGTTGGTTCAGGAAAATTTTAAAAGGCGTGAAGGTAGGAATGAATGACTCAGTTCTGCCTTTTGCCTGGCGGAGGGGGTGAGGCGGAGGGATGGGGCATGTCTCAAGTTCAGAAACGAAAATCTGTCTGCGGAACCTGTGCCAAAAATGAACAATGATGAAATCCTCACCAGGACTATTAGAATAATTCTTTAATTATTGCCAAGAGAAAGAGAAAAACAAAATGATTGTTTTTATTACTTTTGAGAGTAACAAAGAACTACTACGACTATTCACAATAATGGCTTCATGATAAACTCATCCAGATTTGGCACGCTTTTTAAACACTATTCGATTAAATACTTGATGTTAAAATTACAATGAGTTTGTCCTAGACATCAAATGTTCAAGTAAAGGTAAAATTGAAAATTTCGAATGCAGATTTTTAAAGCCTAAATTGTTGACTTACAAGTCAGTTTTCCTACCCAGTTAATATATCTATGAAATATAAGATTCGTATCGGATAAGCACAGAAAAAAATGTGTCGATATATTTGAATTTATATAAGAATAAACAGAAAAACATAATGCAGTCCCATAAGAAGTGTATTAAAACTATTTTCCTTTTTTAGCAGCTTGCATAATAGATATTTTATGCCAAAGTTATTAAAAGACAGTCGAAGGTGTCCGTTAAGCTCCATGTTAAAGTCACTTTCTATTCATAGAATTTATATTTTAACTGAGCGGGAAATGAAATCGCCAGGACTAGTTCAATTTCCTGTCGATTCTGTTTTGTTCTCTTCGTACTAATGCCTTTGGAAAAGGCATGAATCCATCTTCAGCAGAGTAAGCTGAGATCTGTATGGTAATCAGTCTAGGAGAAGAACAAGTCTGAATTCAAAATCAACCTGAAGAGGGATGGGCTCCGGCTGGCTATCTTTCCCTATACACATATATTATTACTACTACTACTACTACTACTACTACTACTACTACTACTACTACTACTATGGTTGCGGTACATATAGTGCCCTTACGACCCAACGGTTAAATGACAACTGATCGAGTTTGCACACTCCTTCAAAAAATGACATTTAATTAATTTTGAAATTGCTTTGGTTATATTTTCTGGATAGGTAAATCCAGGATTTTTGACTCTACAATAATATTTGATGAAAAAAAAATTGCTTTATGAATCTTAAAAGTAAAAAATATCCGATAGAAAAGCTAACGTGTAACAAAATAAATAAAAAAAGCAATGCGTGAGCAACATGATCTCCCATAGTTACTAATTAAATATTCCGTTGTTATAGTAACATATAGCATGGTATTAGAGTTGAAGAATGCCTCTGTTACTATAACAACATAATATCTAGTTATTAAAGAGGAGATCAGGCTGCGTGACCGATAAATATATAAAATCGCATTGTTTTATATTACAGAATCTATTTGCAAATAAATAAAGGGAACTATTCTAATTAGTCAAACTCCAATTACATTTCAAATTTAAACTTTGCTTTAATTATCTTTCGACTAAAGCCTAATCAGCAGGAGTCTAGTATTCATTTTCTTTTTAAACATAGATCCTTAGAATTTAGAAAAATTGCTTTTGTAAAAAGTTGTACCAATGTTTATGACAGAAATGATTCAAAATTTCTGTTCGAAATAACGATACCCCAGTAATAAAAAAAAATCATTTTATTTATATATGCTGGACTCTCCCGTCGTTTTATCGACGTATGAGGATCGAGCAACTCAGTTCCCAGGAACCGACAGCCAGACACCTGCATATATGATTTGATTATAGTGGTGAAGTCTTTGTACAGAACTAACCACAGTTTTTTGAGCCAAATACAGAGACCTGGTGCACCACGTGCCACAAGGCCTTCAAACGACCCTTCGGAGGTTTTGAATTCAGAGTTGTCTTTTTCCTAGACCAGTTGCCATCCAAGGCTATAGAACCAAGTCTATCCTGCTATTTACTCATGGGGGAGAAGAAAAGAACTCATACCTTTCCCAAGTAACACGTAATTAGAATGTAATGGATTCGACTGGAATTTGAACTCGGCTCTCCAATTCCTCTATCTTCTGCCGCTCGCCACTACTCCACCGTACCTCCTTATTTCTGAAATATCTGCAAAGTGACGTGACGTCTGGCGTTGTTCTGATGGAAGACGACACCCATCCAATTAGCCAATTCCGGGCGCTTATCATCAATTGGTGTCATTAATCAGTCCAACCGGAAATAATACTTGTCTGAATTCAATGTCTGATTTTGTAGAAAAAGCACGTACTACACAATACCTTCCCATCCTACCAGATACACAGCATAACGATAGCTTATTTCGTTTTCCTCGGGATATTTTTTGTTTCACATTGTTGTAAACAATTCATTTTCCTCGCCTATGATGCGTTTGAGCACAGAATCACATATATAAATGCGGTCCATTAGATTTTGTTTCTTTAAATCTTGAAGCACCCAAATATCTTAATGAATCATGTATGCAAGTGTTTACAAATATCTTGCAACTCTCATACGATATCTGTGGCATATCTATGCACATATCCTGTGTTGTGTGACCGAGATTATTTCTATTCATCGTTTCGATTTGTTCATCATCAGCTGCAGGCCTGCCGGAACGCTCTCGGCCTTCCAGATCAAAATTTCCGTTTCTAAACCTCACGAATTACTTAGAAACACTACCCTCAACTATGGCATTATATCCATAAACGGCACGATGTTTGTATAGCGCTTTCTTTTTCAATTCTCATTTTCTTCCACATTATCTTTTTTTTACATAACAACATTATAAATTCACAATTCACACACGAATGGCATAGAAAGAAGCGTCTAAATGTCATCTTTCAGAATATGTATAAATTCCAGTCACGTGTGAAACAAAATCACGCTTTCAAACGTCACCTATTTAAAAATGCTACGACGTTTTTTCCAACCATATATATATATATATATATATATATATATATATATATATATTAGGGTAATGACTTTTTGTAGAATAATTGATTTCCTATATCATAATTCAATGAACTTTTATACAATCATAATGAACGAGGGTTTAACTCAGTTTATTTTAATAAAAAAAATATCACCTTTAACACGAAAGTTCTAAAATCGTATATAAGTATAATAGTTCTGTGACTTTCTAGAACCTTCTCGAACATAGTTCTGTTTATTTGTAAGTTTGTATGTTAAGCTATAGTTACAGACTATTAAATCTGTTAAAAAATACATAAGTACTAGGCAATTACATCATTAGTAAATTGAAATATAAAGTTTCTGAAATATCTGTATATATCTGCATGACCAGAAGATTGCTTCCAAATATGAATAGACTGTCGCCACTCGGTGTTGACCTCAGTGTACAATCATATATATATATGTATATATATGTGTCTGTATGTGTGCGTGTGTGATGAACTGGGATTAAATATAGATCAAATATGGATCACTCATTCTGCGATGAAGTTTTAATAAAAGTGAAACATTTTAGATTGATAGACGTTTCATATTTGTTTTTATCTTATATATATATATATATGTGTGTGTGTGTGTGTGTGTGTGAAGTAATAATAATAAGTTTTTAAACGGTATCAATATTTTGAAAGTTTCGTTATTTCATGCAGCAATTCAGTTAGTCTTCTTTTTTTCATCTTTTTTCCTTTTTCAATGTTGATATGTTTTTCGTTTTAGGTTTCGTAAAAAACTTACAAACATCGGATCCTTATTATTATTATTGATGTGAACGTGAACTGGGGCCAGCTTCACAATATTATTATTGAACTTGAAATTACTTTATTCTTCAAGTTGATGTATTTTAACGTTACCTTCAGAAAAAAATCTTGCTACGGTGAATTATCTTCGCTATCTTATAACAATCTCTCCCACTAACAGAAATTGAATCATTATAATATAGATTCTCATCGTAATTACCTGTTTATCTATCCGTATCACTTCCTGGTCAACAGTTTTTTTTTTTTTTTTTTAACTTACCCTCTACAATGAAAATCCTTTTATTTACTAGAAACAAGAAATGGGACAAACAGATTATCGTCTGCAGTGTGTATCATCAGCATTTTTTCACTCTTTTTGCTTAATCAAATTTTCAACTTTTTAGAATTGTTTTCGACTGTAAGCCTGAAAGTCTACATCATAGTCGAATCCCGTGAGGCAAGTGTTACCAAGTTTATTTGTATAATCAGTTCGATCCTTTCCTGTGGTCTTGTGTCAGACTAGTCTAAGATGAGTAAATAGCTGTAAAGTCTACATCATGGGTATTATTAACCATGGGGTGCGATGGCGTGCAACCTGTCTCTTTGACCACTTCGTTAGAGTAGAGATCTCAATTTTTACTGGTGCTTCTATCCTGTGGATTTGTCTCGGTTCCGACAATTACTACAGTGCAAGGCTTACAAAAGTGTGTCTCATAAATTCGATAGAATGTAGAGTTCGATCATCATTAGAGGTCCGTGCACTGAGGTTTTATGGGAAGGTGTATGTATATAAAATAGAGTACATGGCTTAATATCTAACTCAGTGGTTATCACCTTTCAGATTACTTTTCTATTATATATCATCTAAAAAACATAAGTGAAGCTCGTTAAAATTTTAATTAACAAATCCTGTTACAACATGACAATTACAGCAGCCCTCTTGTTTTACTTTCTTTGCATGGACCGAGCAGCGTGTGAGCAATGATGAGGTCTTAGAGAGATTACAAACAAGGAGAAGGCTTATACTTAACATCAGAAAGAGGCAGCTGAAGTTTCTAGGAGACATAATGAGGAAGGAGGGCCTGGAGAATCTGATACTCACGGGTCAAATAGAGGGAAAGAGAGACAAGGGAAAGTAGTGCGTGACATACCTGACGAGCTTGAACAGGTGGATGACAGAACGTGGTCTGGGGGAGGAAGCAGAGGGAAGGGGCTTGCTGAGAGCTGCAAGGGATACAGGGAAGTGGAGAGCCATGATCACCTACGTCCTTAAAAGACAGGGCACATAAAAAGAAAAAAAGATTCAAGTCGATTTAACCAAATTGTTTTCCATTTCCTCTCTTACTACACTCAGAAGAATAAGATCCCAAGATCTGCCTTGACCGACAGACACTTTCTAATGTAATAATGAAATTCCAAGCACTGAAGTTTTTACATAATAATAAATGGTTTAACAATCTGGTTACCTTAGTGTTTCTCGTCAATGAGAATCAAAGACAGATAACTATATTTAAAAAAAAAACTTTTTTTTCCACGCCCGAATATGGTTTGTCTGGTACTAATAAAAACTTTTCATGTCGCCCTGATACGCAATGGTCTTATGCAAGACTAAGTTAAGTTTAGTAATTATAAAGTATGTTCTATCCAGTAATTGAAGTGAAACTATCGATCAGAAATTAACAATAACTGAACAGTACTGAATAAGAAATAAACGAGATATCCCTAGGCATTCTGATTCTTCTTTGAATTTTATCAAGAATCTCTAAATATACAACAGAAGCTCCAGACCATATGTGGCAGCAATATTCAAAGAATGGATGAATGGTAGACTTACAAATATGTAAGATAGATTCAGGAGAGAAAAAAATTGCTTATTTTTTTCTACAATCAATATAATCTTTCTATTATTTTAGTATTTGCGAGTTTACGTTTAAATAGTTGGTTTTCTTGAGTTTTGGAGCTGATAACCAGAAACCGCTTACGAAACGTATAAACTATAAAATGTGAAGAAAGCTATATTATTACTATTATTAAATCATGAAGCATAAAATATGGGATCATTTATATTTAAGGAGTTTAAAGCATAAATATAATGCAGGAAATGAATAGGTTAAATGTTCGAATTTAAGGGATATGCGAATCTCTGTGGGTAAATAATGAAGATTTCGTCAGTGACAAATATAGGGTCGAATACGCAGACGGAGAGGAAAATGAGAGGAGAGTAGAACTTATACCAAGACTATCAACTATGATAGAATTATTGTATTTAAATTGAAAGGGAAACTTTGTCACATATTCATCGTTGTTGTATATGACCCGACAGCACAAAGTACGGAAGAAGGTATTGAAATGGAGAGAGATAGCGAAACAGATTCGGACTAGAAACTCGTAATAAACTCGTAGAAAGATGGATCCAATAGTACACGGTGAAAACAATGAGAGGCGAGTAACACTTATATTAGACCAAGGCATGAAGAAATGTGTTCTGGGATACTATCAGCCATCTGAAATAATTATTGTAGTTAAATTGAAAGGGAAACTTTGTCACATATTCATCGTTGTTGTATATGCCCCGACAGCACAAAGTATGGAAGAATGTATTAAAAAGGAGAGAGATGGCGAAACAGATTCGAACTAGAAACAGAGAAAATGGGTTCAATGGTGCCATGCGAACGATCAGGTAGTAGCCAAAACTTGGTTTCAAGAGCACTCAAGACGTATATGAACATGGAGAAGGCCATGAGGATAAACAAAGAAAAATCCACTACATAACTACCAATGTGATTCAGAAATGCAGTTTTATACTGTAAAACATACCCAAGTGTCGACCGAGGGAACGATCACCTTACAGTGATATGCAACCTTGGAGTGAAACTATGGAAATTAGGTAAACCCAAAGTATACAGACAGCGTTAAAAATGCACGCAATAAACTAAATGAGAATGGAAATTCGAAGAAGAACATATTAACCTAAAAGAATGAAATCATCCTAAAGAAAACTCGACAAGGAAAAAAGAAAAGGATGATAGATGAAATTCTCGATATGATTAAAAGAAAACAGCAAACAATGCCCTGGTAAGGCACAGAAAATAGAACATTGCACAAATAGATTAGGAACAGATGCATGATTCAACGAAAAGTGTGTAGAAATAGAATGAATGAGCATTACAGATAAAGCAGATATACATAAATGAACAAGATTTGCTCATCAAGAGGATTCATAAAATCTAAGGAAGGAAGACATAATAAACAGCCAACACTTGAGTTTGAACATAGATCGCCAGTGAGCAAACACAGACGATCCCATTATTGAATTAAGTGGATCACGTGATAATAGAGGAAACGCATATATAGAAAGTTGCGTGACGTCTAGATTGATCGTTATTTCTGTTCTATCCTCCATTGCTTTTCGGGTCGCTATTTCTATTCTATCCTCTATTGCTATACGGATCACCATTTCTAGTCTATACTATTTCTCTACTCTACTCACTATACTATTTCGGGTCACTATTCAGTAGTTACCTTTCGAGTGAGTATTATCTAGCAAGTATTATTAGTGCAAGTGTTTTTCGAAGGTGTCTGACACCAGTATTGTTCAACGGTGTTACTATAGTTGTATCTGCGATTACAAAGTCTCTACTACAATGAGCATTACGAAAGTGACAACAAGTAATCGTTGGCATAACAAAAGTGGCAACGAGTGTTCATTGACGTCACAAAAGAAACCAAGAGAGTAGTACTGAACTATTATGTAATACCGGTCCTCCTATATGGCGGCGGATGCTGGACAATCTCATCACAGATTAAGAAGAGACTTGATGCAACAGAATTTTTTTCTAGAGAAAGATGCTGAGAATACCATGGACTGAATATGTGAGCAATGACGAAGTTTCAGAGAAAATGGAAACAAAAAGGACATTTATACTTAGCATCAGAAAGATTGTTTAGATTTCTAGGATATATAATGAAGAAAGAGGGTTTAGAAAATTTGACACTCTAAGGACATATTGAAGGTAAGAGGGATATAACCTACCTAATGAGCTTGTATAAATGGATAGTAGAACAGGGATTAGGAGAGATATCAAAAAGACAAAATTTACTGAAAGCTGCAAAGGACTGGAAATTTTCGAAGAGCCATGATCGCATGAAGGGACACGGCAAACAAAAGAAAAAGAGCATCATAAAATAAAAAGTGGTGACTAAATCAGATATTAAGTTTTAAAGATTTACGATTTTCTATTTTTATCTATTCTTTCATGAAAATAAACATTTTTAGATCTATTATTCTATTGTAAATATTTTTGTTCCAATTTTAAACACATCATTTTTTTAATCTAACTATTGACACATCTGTCATAGTGTAATAATGAACAGTATCAACCAATTGTTAATCAATTGGAACCAACCATTTTACAGCATTTTTAGCGATGGATCGATTATTTAAACTGAAGTTACAAAACAGTTTTCATTGTTTTGTGGCAAAGACATCATTAATCGTCCTTCCGATAAACAATAATGGATAATAAAAAAGAAAAAAATAGATGTAAATGCCAATTTCAAAAGCATGTCACTGTGTCTACATAATATAAAAATAATTTTTAAATCAGATTTTTTTTCTCCATTTTTTAATGGTATAAATGTATTCAATATGATCAGCAACATTATGATTTGGTCGTGGGTATAAATATCCGCGATTTTTCCACTTTGTTGGAATCTTGTGCCCAACTTATCTCTCCGAATCGATAAAGCCGATTGTAGATTTTTATGTAATCTGTGATATTATGGGTAGGATTTATTAAATAAATACGTCAAAAATTTAATTCAGTTCTGATAATTAAATCTGCAGTGACAGTAACTTCAAGCGAAAAAGGAAACTATTATTATGACTGCATTTTAACACTTGTATTTAAACCAGACATACAGAGACAAGGTTTCAGTTTTTTTTATCAATATTCACTGGCTTTATTCTTTCTCTACCACTCCAATACTTGACTGTAGATTTTGTACTCACAAATTAAATATGATCTACTAAATAAATATTACAGTGAAAGTGTTACCGACCGATTGAACCTGAGCTTTCTCCAGGCAAAATGAACGGTTGCACTCTCAACGACGCTCCATGTTTTAAATTTGGACTCAGATTGACTGAAAGTGGAACTCATATATACGATTCCGAGATAAAGATGCTGGGAAAAATGGTTGACTCCTTGTCCGCTCCCAAAAAGTAACTGACTCCTGCCATACTTTATCGTTACAAGAGTCAGATTAGACAAAAGATGGAATATTTCTGGAACTGTTCAATCCTCACTATTCAGACTTGACAGAGTTCAAAATCACTTACACGACCCTTGAAAATTACTTAATTTCCACTCTGCAGCCTTTTTCCCCACAGACGAACTGTTGCAAATATATTGCTATTCTATCGCTATTTCCATGTCCGATATCCAGATGATTCTTTCTTTCCACCTGTTCATACATTTGCAGCTAGGACTCACCATGCTACATCCACGGAGTCGAATTACCCACATTTCTTCCGTACTCCATTTATAAAGAGGAAGTTCCATTCAGACAGCTTTTTCCCCAAAACTGATACTTTGTGGAAGAAATTCCCGAGAGGATGCTTCGTTAAAGAGTACAATCTTAATCTCTTCAATTCAAGAATCACTTATTCTTATAATCATTGCTTCCTTCTACTTCATATCGTTCGGCTTACGACCACATCACGTTGAAACACAGATTTCCGTACCATCACCAAAATTAAGCAATGTCGAGCCTGGTCATTATCTAGATGGATGATCGCTTGGAAATAGCAAATGTTGTAAGCTTGGATGTGCAGGTGGTATAATGGATAATGGCTCGGAATTGTTAATCGGAGAATAGAGTTCCAATTCCATCAGTGCGTTCACTCACTTTCACTTGGGAAAGGTATAAATTCACCTCTTCTCCCCCCAGCTATGGGTTAATTAGTAAAACGTGTATTACTGAATCAATTATTATCTCAAAAACTTCTTTTTTACAATCTACAAGTATTTTCGGGTTTTAAATAACTTATGAGCCGTAAAAAAATGAGTGAATGAATCAATCATTTTGTTAATATCACACGCCTCATTCAATAACCCTCTTGTATAAGTAGCTCTTTTGTCTTGTATTGGGTGAATTTTAGTATAAAATAACTATTCATGTTAAGTTTTACTCTTATTACTGCTGCTGAATCTTTGCTGTCGTTTCTTTCTTTCCTTATTAATAGCTCCCATATGGCATTCATATCCTCATAGATATCTGCATATGCGCTGATATCTTCAGACGTATTCTTCCATGCTATTTTATTTCATTCCACTGGAGTTGGTAACCACACTTTTTTGTCCAACATGATCAGCCATATCTGATTTCATTTTTCAGCCTTATTTTTAGGAGTCGGCTAGTTTCACCTTTGTATTCTTTGCCACAACTGCAAGGAATAAAATACACAATTCATGGTCTTGATCTCCTGTGTTCGGCTGATCTCTGCAGAGATTTCTCCATAAGGTTGAATTGCTCTCGAATGTTGTCCTGGTGTATGAATCTTTCGTGAGACGCCATTGACATAAGGTAGATAAGACTTTGGCAATTTTTCAATCACCTCTCTGGACCGATCCTTATCTGAAAAAGTCGATCTAATGTTTACAGAAATTTGTTATTGACTTTCTTACAACTCAACAATTTATAGTTAATGGTGTTGTTGCCAAAGCTGTTAAAACCGCTCAAGGGAGTATTTTAGGGCCTTTACTGTTTATCATTTTTTTTTTAATTAGGAATTAATATAAATACAAATTATAAAATCTCTGTCGACTATTCCAAAATACATTTTAAATCAGGTACAAGAATTGTTCCGAAAGTAATGCTTCCTATTTGATTATATTGGCACCAACATACATCAGAGCTGTGTGTTGGTGTTATGGAAGTAGAGGCTGAACCATCCTGCCAATAACCCATAAAATATTTGGCCTATTACAGATAGCATTTGAGCAGTAGTCGTACAGGTGCGTTATGCGGAAAAACTGCACCCATTAAAGATCACAAATGGTTGCGGAAACGAAACAGTGGACGTGAGCACAGTTACGTGGCGTATAATGCGTTTCAGAAGTGGCTACAGGAATGTGTTCGCAGGCCACAATCATTGCACCGGCCCATTACTTCGTCATTGGCGAAATCGCATAGACAATGGTGATAATTATGTGGGGAAAATAGTGTTTAGTAGTTGAAAACGTGCTCTTTGAAACCGTGCTGTATATATTTTGGTTTCCATGAAATTAAATAAAAGGCATTATTCTCTGAGAGTCATTCGTATTAACCTACAAATAACATTGAACAAAATGTTAGAATGGCCTCATATTATTAAATTGTATTTAACAAAGATAAATGTAAATAATGCTAATCAGGATGTATATTTGAACTCCTTTATTGATTGTTTTTTACGGATTTTCAACCTTTTGCAGATTATTTAAAGCCAAAAAAATATTGTTAGATTGTAAGAATTTTATGGAAATAATGATTTACTCACAGTCCTACTAGGGAGGGAACAGATGAATTCGAACCTTTCTCAATGGTATTTACGTATAAGTGAATATAACGTACCCAACTGGAATTGGAACTTAGCTTTTCGATTTCGAACCGTTATCCATTACACCACCTACACATCCAAGCTTACAACACCCGATATTGCCAAGCGGTCACACATTTTGGTACTGACCAGGCTCGACGTTATTTAACTTCGGTGATCGTTTCAACGTGATATAGATGTAAACCTTGAATTCCTTCATGACTGACAATAGGTGTAATAATACCTCTTTTGAAAAGGATCATGAAATTATACTATTTTTCAAATGAAAAATAATGTTAGATCATCCGCGGCGCCATAGAAGGGCGGGGCTGAAAACTTAACAAATGGCTAAATTTATCCTCTTTGTCTCAAACTATGACAATGCTGTTGAGCAGATCTGAATGATTTGTTTAAAATCCAGACTGCCTTTAAAATGTTCAAAATCAAATAGAAAACTTAATTGCCCCTTTTTTGTTTTTTGTGTTGTAAATCTTTTATACAAGTCTTATATGCGGAAAAAATCTATAGGTCTCATTCGAGAAAATAAGACAAAGAAAAACAAAAATAATGTGAATTTAAAATCAAAGCAAAAAATGTTTACGATAAGATTTTTAAAAATTCATTTCACCCCAAGCAAGACAACAAAGCCACTAATAAGCAAGGGATTACCGAGTGTTAGAGAATATGACAAAACACATTTAAGGGGGAAAAAAAAGAACAATAAAAGAAAGATAGAAGGTAACAGTTGACATTGCATTTAAATTTTTGAACGTCAAAGTGGACTGGGAGGCAAGAAGCCAGAAGAGAGTTCCACGAGCAAGAAGTGCCATAGACGAAACTGTTTAGCAAATGTTCATTCTATGAAGGAGATCAAATAAAACTAAAAGATATAGAACGAGGAATCTTTAAAACTTAATATTTTATTGTTGTAGAGTAGTTTTCACAGTGGAGGCTTGTATTTTAATAAGTCATCCTAAATTAGGTTCGACGTACAAAACGTTAGGAACTTGGAAATAAGAGTTAATGACGCAGCAAATCTAGTTGTGTGGGTTGGTACTTCAATGTCTGACTCGCTCAACACCACTGAGCCGAACTTGCCACTGCTACCTATTATCTGTGGGAGAGTCCATTACAATAGAATAGGCACCATAACATCCGCCCCTAAAACTTTACTCCGCCGGAATAAAAAGTTTTTTTATTTATTTTTTTTAGCAACATCGTAGCGTATCTCCTACGTTTTGGGTCCATTTTTAAATGATCAGTTGATTTTTTTTTTCTTCTGGATCGGCGTACCTTAGGTAAAATTATTTGCAGGGGTTGTTAGATCAAACTATCTCCATCGGCGTTTTTTTTTTTTTTTTTTTTGGTTTCGCGGGACCGCTGTCAACGTCTGAAAAACGTCGTCTGATCTGTTTTTGCACATGAGTTTTTCCCCTTTCACCAAGTACGTCATATAGCCAATCCGCTTTTCTATTTTTTTTTTTATCTCCAAAGCGTTACTAGAAACAACCTTCCGCTTTAACTTAAAGATGGACTCAGTTTCTGTGGGTTCTTGTTGACTTAAATCATTTAATAATACTGCATGTCCTTGCTTGCGCGTAACTTGTTCCTCAGTTTTGTTTTGTTTTTCGGTGTCTGCTTCATTTTTACTTTCTGAAGCTTGTTTTTCACGCATATTGTCGGAGTTAGCCATTCCACTTTTTTAAATAAACCCGTTTTCTCTAATCTGTCCAATTCTTTATCTATCTGTTCAATTGAAGCGAACAGCACATTCCGTTTCTTTTTGAATACCGCCTGAGCGTTTTGTTTTGGCTGTAATTTTGCCTCAATCTTGGTACACGTTCCCAAACCTGGAGAAAAAACAGTAGGAAAAGTTCCCTTTAGTTTTTGTAGTAATTTTTTGGCTTCGCAGTTTAAATTTTCAACCTTGTAACAGAAAGAATTTATTGGTAAATCCCATAATTGAAATTTTGTTATCCAATCCGTACCAAGCAAGTTCGTGGTATTTTCTATGACAAATAGTTTAGCTTTTCGCGTTTTTTTATTTAACGTGACGTTTGTAACCAATTCTCCAATGAATTGTATTTTTCTCCTGTCACGGACCTCGTGATTTTATTCGTCTTCATTAAAGTTGGTTTCCCCAACTTCTTCCACGTATTCAAATTTATGATAGATAGGTCAGAACCAGTGTCGAGTTGCATTTTTATTTTTTTTATTACTTATTTCGACGGTAACAAATTTTCTAGTTTTTCCGTCGTTCACTTCGTCGGACTTTAATTTTCTTATTTTATTGTTTTTATTTTTTGACCTGCAGTGCGAGCTTTTATGCCCCACTCTTTCACAGTTGAAACATTTTTTATTCCTAAAATTGCAATATCTATACCAGTGAAGTTCACCGCAAGCAAAACATGGCTTCGGGAGTTTTTGTTTATTTTTTCCTGGTATTTCACTTTTTGTTTGATAATCCGCAATTTTAGAATTCTTTTTGGTAGACTGACTTTCTTTTTTGTAGCGTATTTTCCTTACATATGAAACGCCAGACTGTTCTATCTTTTTCGAGTCTTTCTATACGCTCACATCTTGTGCAGTCTTCCGCTAAACTCTGTACCGAAATCCTCGGTTCGTTTTCCAATTTTGAAAGTATCAATTTCCTTAATTCCGCGTCTCTTTCTGAAACTAGGCCTTGAACAAGTACTAAGCACTTAAAATTGTCAGCGCTTAATTCTGCTAGTTTGAATTCTTCGCAATGCTTGTTCACATTAGCTGCATACGTTATGAAGTCTTGTTCATCCTCTTTCATCAGATTCAAACATTTCCACCTCTTGTGAAACAAAGATGTCTTTTTACTAAATAATTCACTTAATATATTTACCGCCTCGGTAAAAGTCAACTTGCTAGTTTTTTTCGGTAAAATGTAGTTTACCAATTTGTTATGCTCAGCAGTTCCTAACTTGCTTAAAAGAAGTCTAACCTTCTTTCCTTCAGACCACGTGTGACAGTCCGCGTTATACACGTCCGTATATTTTTTAAAATACTCTTCAAAAGTTATTTCTTCGTCTGGACTGTACGTGAATATTTCAATTGAATTCCATATCGTATTTTCTGGGAAAGAATCATTTCGTAGATTTTTCTTTCCTCTTCTCAGTTATTTCCAGAATTTTGTTTTGAAACTCCTTATGCATCTGTTCTATTTCTCGTTGAAACTGCATTTGTCTATTAAAGGTTTCCTCCTGAAGTTGTTTTCTGCTGGTCCAATATTGTCTTTTGTTGTTCCGTCTGGAACTTAAAATATTCCTGGAATATATTTTTGCATTCCTCCATCTTCGCAAAAAGTTTACACAATACTTAAATATTGTAGAGGGGGGTCCAAAACGAATTTGTAATTCGTGACCTATTTGAGAAAATTGTCTTATCGCGAAAAAATAAAATTCTTTTCTCAGTTGAGAATACGACTGATTTTTCCGTCACTAAGTTGACGTTTTGTCTTTCGAAAAAAAAAAAAACTTGGCAAAGTTTTTTTTTTCACTGTATGAAACGCAATCCCACGTACGCCACGTTTATTATGGCGGGTGAATTTTTTTTTCGTATGAATTTCGAATTCTGGTCGCCCAAGTTGTTATAGAGTGAACGAAAATTTTTTTCTTCCGTATGAATTACGAATTCCTTATCGCCAAGGTGTGGTTAGACGTACGAAAAAAATTTTTTTTTTCTTTCTCCGTCTGAGAAACGAATCCTTCGTCGTCAATGTTGTAGTTAGGCGTACGAAAAGTTTTTTTTTTTTCTTTCCTCCGTGTGAGTTTCGAGTCACTCGTCGCCAAAATGTTGTAGAGTAGTTTTCACAGTGGAGGCTTGTATTTTAATAAGTCATCCTAAATTAGGTTCGACGTACAAAACGTTAGGAACTTGGAAATAAGAGTTAATGCTGCAGCAAATCTAGTTGTGTGGGTTGGTACTTCAATGTCTGACTCGCTCAACACCACTGAGCCGAACTTGCCACTGCTACTTATTATCTGTGGGAGAGTCCATTACAATAGAATAGGTACCATAACATTTATTTAACCCCAACACACACACACACACACACACACACACTTTTTACATATTATTTATCCCTCTTTTTCATTTTATGGCAAACTGCTTGTTCCTATTGCAAACATTAAAAGGAAGACTAATTATGTACCTGATTTTATCAAATGCCCTTTTTATGATTAAAAGCCTGTTTCATTTACCACGATTTATTGTTCTTTAGACCAATTCTGGTCGTATGGAAGCCTTACTTGAGGAAGGATATTAACTTACTAGAATCCGTTCCACGTAGAATTCAATTTTCATCCAAATGAAAGTGTTTCAAATATGTCTAATGTATTTGAAACGATATTCACTATTTTACAGAAAAGGAAAACTTTGGTTAATAGTCCTGATCACATTAAAATTAGGAATTTCTTTAAATTCAATACTTCTCATATTCTAGGGATTTTTTTTTACATTTAAAAAAGAATCATGATTTTAAAAAAATATGTTATAAAATATGCATAAAAAGAATTATTAATAATTGAAAGAATGAAACGAATTCAGCCGTAGGTACAACAAGCCTGGATATTTAAAAAAAACAGCAATTCATTTTTTGCGCATCATCATCCTTTTTTTTTTTTTACTGATTGAATTAGACGTAATTTTATTTGTATGCAATAAAGCTTTATATACCTCCTAAAAAGAGAGCCGAAGAAATATTTATGGTTTGGGATTTTAAGAAGAAGACAAAAAGAAGATATCTTCTTGAGAATAAAATATTTCTGATTATGGTAAAATGTTTAATGATTAAACACTGAACAAAACAATTTTTTATCTAAATTTGTATTAGCAATATTTCGACATTACTAAAAATTTAGAAAAATAAAATGGATTGACAGTGGTCAGGAATTAAGATTAAGTTTACAGTGGCTTAATGGATAGCGGCTCTGATTGAGGAATCGGAGAGCCGAGTTTGAATTCCAGTCGAATCCGTTACATTCACTTACGTGCTAATACCCTTGGGAAAGGGTATGAATCCTTTTCATCTCCTCCCAGCTATGGGTTGAATAGCTGAACAAACCGGGTTCTATAGCCTTGGATGGCAACTAGTCTACCGCAGAAAGAAATGGCAACCTACTGCAGGAAAAAATCTGCCTCGTCAGTCATGTATCGAAAGATAGATGATTGCCTAAGCGTGTATCACGCATGGCACATAACTGACTGACTTTTTTTAATGAACAGAGTTATCTTACGTATGATTATTAGTTTTATTGTAGTATACCTACGGACTATAATGGGTATGTCCCCATTCACATAAATACAGTAGTAAATACTGTATGTTGGTCTGCAGGCGGAGATTCGTCTCCGGCTGTGCTGGCCAAACTCTCTGCCTCCGGGCAGAGAGGATCCCCAGACGAGGCTACGTCGAAGGGCAGAGTCTCGTCTCGGGAAACAGCTACCCGACCGTTTTATACCGGGGTCTACGGGGAATTTTTGGCCGAGCCTACGGGCTCGGATACACCACATTAAATTCGGCATTGTGCCACATCTGACCGCGTGGATATAACCTTTTATAGATATCCTGCAGTTGGAGATTCATTGTGGAATTCTCTTGACTCACTTCTAGCAGTTGACTACTTCTTCTACGCGCCACTGGCAAATCTTATATGTGTTGTTCTTGTCCTAAGTATTGTCGTTCATTACCAACCTTCCTGTGATTATTTCTATTCAGTAACCTTCCCTAGGTTACAACAAATTTGCAGCAATGTTTTACAATAAAAATGCATACACAGACAGACACACATATGTGTGTGTGTGTGTGTGTGTGTGTGCGTGCGTGCGTGCGTGTGGGGGGGAGCTCATTTCATTACCTTGTTCGTCAATTATTTTATCAGCTCTTTGCATATGCGTATGGTTGCATGCCTTTTTCTTTTGTGTTTTGTTTTCCCACCAACATAGGTTAAAACACTGGCAAAAGTTAATGGAAGTCAAGAGGATGGGTTCATCCAAGTGCAATGACCTTGCCACTTTAAAAGCATTGACGCATAAAGTGCAGTGCAAATTTCTGATTCTGTACAAGTTATTCTATTTACATTTAATATAGCATTATTATGGAGTTAGGCTATGTACAAGTACTTGTAGTCTCTGGCGTCAAGATAAACATTAGCCTACCAGCTACCTTAACGTCATATATTTTGCTTAGGAGATATTTTAGCTATTTTTTAAGATTAAAATATATATCTTATATGATATATATATTTGAAGCTCTCTTTTTTCTTTCTTTTTTTTTTTTTTTTTTTTTTTTTTGCCCGGTCAAATTTCATATTCTTTTTACATATTTGTACCTGAGTAAAACCCAAAATTTGCCATTTACGGTCATGAGGCTCAGTAATTGATGTGAATAAACGCAGAAACATCAACAAGTATTAATGTTTTCTTGATTTCTACCCTGATATTGTAAATCTAAAAGTATTTTTTTCAGAATTACTTTTATCCTGTATACTCGTGAAGCAGCCCCCGTGTTCACTTCACACTAAAAAGAGTCCTACACTTCACCCTGAATCTCCCCATATATCTCGACTAAGATTTCAATATATGCTATTCCATAAAGAATTCAATCAGGTCAGATATTCTTTCCTCATATTCAAACCATGTTACTCAATACTGTTTACGTTTTAGTGGCTTTATTGCCTTGCTTGGTATGAAATTATTAAAAAAATATATACTGCCACGCGATAGTCAGAAAAGAAATAGGCTCCACTAAGTAATTCCTATTGCCCACTAAAATGACATGTCGGACAATAGTTCAGAATAGCATTACAAGTTTCAAGTTATGGGATTAACCAACCCAGGGTGAATTAATAAGTCCATACCCTGACAACGTTCAAAATTGATCTGGAGTTTTCATTGAATATATTGACTGATTGGTTTGTTTTAGGGTTTTTCAACGCTTTGTAGGTTATTTAAGGCCAAAATATGTTAGAGGTTATAATATTGTTGCGAGTGAATATTACATCAACATTTTTTTGAGAATAACAATGATTTTTCCATATACAATTCCTACTATTTAACCCATAGCTGCGGGGATAAGAGATGGATTCTTACCTTTTTCACGGGTATTTCCACAAAAGTGAATGTAACAAATCCAACTGGAATTCGAACCTAACTCTCCGATTTCTCATTCCGAACCACTATCTATTAAACCTCCCATACATCTTTTCACTGAATAATATTCGATTAGTATGATTAGTATTCATCACTGAATTAAGCACATTGGCAAAGAAGAGGATTATGTTGAAAGAACTAAACAACTGTTGTGTAAAATAAATGATTTTTTTTTCTTCCCATCGCTGGGTCACGTAATGTGAGTAGAATGCAAAATGATTTCCAGTAAAAACGATGTTGGATCAGTTGAAAGAATTTAGAATATCTGTCGAAACAAACAAAATTGTCTTTTGACATATAACTTAGGCTAATATTTTTACAGATATTGCAGTTTTTCCCAGAATGAATTACGTTAACATTTGGGACAGTAAAGAACGAGGCAAAGAGGCTTGCCAGGGAAAATCAAAGCATTTTTGAGAAACAGTCAACACTCCACTCCCAATTACAGATTTGTTTATTCTCTTCACTGTTCTTTATATCGTGCAAAGCCCTTATTTCACTTGTCATTACTGACAATGGATATAACAGTCATTTTATTTCTATTTTCTGAATATTTGTTTCATTTATATTACATTGTGCCAGCAACAAGCCTTCGGTCAAAATGACTGGCGATGTGATAAAAGACAACGCTAATTTTATCTAATACCTTTTTCCCAAAAATAGACGCATGAGTATTTATAAACACACATGTAGACACGGAAAGGCGCAACAAAGAAAAATAGTGTTACATCATATATATATATGAGAGAGAGAGAGAGAGAGAGAGAGAGAGAGAGAGAGAGGGATGACAGTAAGAACAGCGCTTGATGTAAAAGATCAGAGCTAAAGTATATATTACATCGGCGTTAAATTAAGGAGTGTTATGTCAGACAATTCCAAGTTTATGCCTGATGATTGCCTCATAATACATGAAATTTTGAGTAACATCGTGTTATAAGGAAAATGATACAATTGTGTGTGTGTGTGCGCGCGCACATACACAAAAATCTTCAAAATCCAAAGTGTTGATACAACTAACAGAGAGCCTGCCAGGAGACAAAAAGAAAACTCAAATAGAAAGAAAAAAAAATCACTAACAGGAAAAATCAAGAAAACCTATACAAGAGCAGGAAAAGAAGAAAAAAAAACGAAAAGCAGACACCTACATCAACAGTCACAAAAGTGCTCAATACTTAGATTATCAGGACAAAACCAAAAAGCTTCACAGCGTCACACCTGAAAAACGACAAAGTCTGAACCGCTACTTAAGTTTCACGCTCCCGTGATGCTCAGGCGACCAGAATATATAGGTTTGCGATTTTTTTAGTTACATACAGAAAAATCTTGTGATTTCAGTGAAAGATATATGCAATATCAAGTGTGAATATACTGAAAATTCGTCATACAGAGACATGTTTGAAGAATCGAAAAATGTAAAGTTTAATGTAATTTTCCAACGTGAATTTTTTTTAAAAAGATTTTTTTTTTCATTTTAGCAACTGTTAATTTTTTATATGGATGTTCAAAACGAAAAATAATCTGAATTACAACCTTTGACTGACTACTCTTTGTAATTTAATAACTCTTAAATTCAGAAAAATTAAACAAAAGACCTAATTGCATACAATTAAATATTTTATGACATCAAACAAGAAAATAATCACAAAATAAACGGAATGAATGAAACTCAAAAGTATCATTTCACTAGTTTTCAATTCATTTTTTTTATATTTCTAATGTAATAAAATCATACAATCTATTAAGTTTCCTAAAAGTGTAGAAAATAAAAAAAAATTTTAAACTATTGTTTATATAAATTTAAAGATTATTTTATTCTTAAACATAAGTACCAATTTCTTGATTATTGCACTGCTGATGTTCCGTATTTCTTTAACTATTTTTATTTTTCGCGCGCTTTTTAAGTCAGGGATGAAGGGACAAAACTACTATTGTTGATCTATGACATCACGGGCTACCGTTATTTTCATTATATTTTAAACCAAAAGTAAGCATTACGTTTACAAAATCCAGTTAATTAATCCTTAAATTTAATGACTTTGCAATACATCTCGATGACAATTATCGGATTTTTAAGAGATTTTTAAATTTGTTGTTTACATTTTTCGTTTGTAATATCAATGGCGTGTCAATGAATAATGAGTAAACATGCCAAAGTTTTTACAATGCTTAAAAACTTTATTTACATACTTATATTCATTTTTCTTTTAATACGGAATAGCTTTTAGTTTTAGGCTATTATCTTTCAAATAAAACCTAAATTTAACTTTGAAGAAGACATTTAAATTATTTAATGTGTTTTTCGTTTGTTTGTTTTTTAATTTAGGAAATCTGTGATTACATCTATATTAGATGTAATCTTTTTTTAAAAAACATTTTAACGATTTATGAAATATATGAAGGACATAAAAAGGCAGATATGTTGCTTAATTAATACCATATACTACAATTTTCATGAATTTTTAACCTTATTTTATTATTCCATTTTATTAGAGAAATTCGAACGCGTCAGAGTGTGACTAATCTGTTATTTGAAGCTTATAATTAAAAAGCAACTCGTAAATTCACAACAAAAGACCTAATTTAATCACCGTCTGATTAGTTTCTTTTACTCTCTTGCTAAAGTTTAGTTGACCATTTCGTTAAAATAATGCCGCGAGCAATAAAACGCTAAGTAAATCCAAATAGTGAATATATAAAAGTTCATAAGGTGTTTATCCTTGCATGACGTCGAAGCATTCTTTAATCTTGGGCTATGATATACAAACCGACAAAGAAATAATAATAATAATAATAATAGTGTTAATAAAAAGAAAAGCATTAGGTCGTTATGTAATTTGACGTGGGGTGCTAATTGGACAAATCGAGTCCACTGACAATAATATAAAATTTATCCTATGTACGAGATACAAGAGAAAGCTTTAAAATTACTTTAATGATTACTTTCAGGCAATTTTACAAATGTTTTAGCCGAATAAGTCTAATTATTTGCAAGCTTTTGTTAGGGTCTGTGTTATTTTAAAGCACATTCATTTCAGCAACCTATCTTTATAAATGTCTGTCGATTTTATTTTCTTCCTCTCCTCCTTTCCTTGTCCTATGCGCAACACGGTGATGTCATTAAAATATCGTCAATTAAATAAGCAAGCAAGCAAGCAAATAAATATAAATAAGTCGTATATATATAAAAGCAAAAAATATCCGTTTCGGCGTGATACACTCTGAGGCTTCGTCTTCGACGGATACACTGAAGAAACCGTTTAATATTCGTGTAAACCATTATACACGATGTCTATGGAAGCCTTTAACAACCATGGCCTCATCGGCAAAATTGTTGACAAGATACCTCCAAAGCAGATGTTTGTGAGTAGAAATTCTTTTTTTTCTTCTTAAAAAGGCTTTAAACGCGGGACTAATTTCAATGCCCTAAAGTTTTAGATTTTTTTAAGAGGCTTTAAAAGTGGAACAAATTTGAATGCCTTTTAATGACATTATTTTAAGATTCGTATCAATGATTTTTATTTGTTTATTTTCCTTTCTTAATTTCTCTTACGTAAATTCGAAACAGATATATTTGTAATATATTTAAAAAGAGGAGTTACTTCCCTTGTCTTAGACAATGGCGCTTACAAACACAAAGTGTAAAGCATCTACTGAGGATCAAGCTCAATACAGTAATAGTGTGATTAGTTTTCTAATGGTGTGATTAGTTTGCTAACTTCAACTCTACGAACAGACATCTTTTTTAACTAATAAATCAAAGTCACAATTGTAGAGACTAGTAGATCGACCAGTTAAGATCTAATTAACGAAAGTATTTTAACTGGACTCTACAATGAACTTACTAAACACGAGTCGTGGTTTCCTCGTGTTCACACGACTTATCTACGAGGAAACCAATCAACAATGGCACTCGAGTTCATTATGATATCGGAAGTTTTTGCAACAGAAAAAATGTCTTGACTTTAAATTAATAAAACCAATGCAAATTGTATTTCTACACATTTCAAGACAAGAAAATAAAAAAAAGTATGTGATGGTTATTTGTTGTTTAAAAAGGTTAACGTCCTAAACGGCTACGATAGCGTATGATGAGTGATAGCCTGTTTTATTCCTATTTAGCTGCACTTCTCGTGTGTGGGAGTGCTTGAGATCGCCGATGTTCGACTACAAGCAAAAGTCGAATACTGATTTTTAAGGCAGACTCTCCTCACTGGAAAGATTGGAGTAACAAACACAATCTTCCTACTTCGATAATCCATTTGACTTTATACAGTATCAGGTTAAACCTAAGTAGATGCCTATTTCTCACTATTCTGGTCAGAGGCCAGTGGTCCAGCTCACGCATAAAACAATATTTTGAATGCTGTTTTACCAATACAATCTTATTATATATTTTACTTTATTTGGATCTTTTGTGGGTAAAACTCACTGCAACACATGGACGAGGTCCGAACTAGCTGTTGAGGCGTGAGTAGTTATTCTTTAGAACCTTGCATTGGTTACAAGACCACAAAAATTATTCAAACAACAACATGAACAATGAGAAATGCTGTCTTGGAGACAGAACCAAAATACCTGCTTTATTATTAAAATAATAGTAATTAATAATCTTGATAGTTATTAATGTTTAAAAACAATGACAATCCATCAGTTTTTGCAAATTTACCGTAAGTAGAATTATACAAGTTGAGTTTTAGACGAAAACTCAACTTGCATAATATTCATTTTGAAAACTAAAACTTTTCCTCTTAAAAATAAATATTTTTAATGTCAGGAAAAAGTATCTTTGTTCGAATTTAATAAGTATCTTATCGATTACCATAATTATCAGAATAGTTTAAAAATTTCGACACTAGTAGTTACTATTGGCACGACAATGAAAATATTAAGTTGGTTTGGGGCTTAAAACTCGGTCAAAAATACGCTCCAATCGTTGAAAACAAATCACATTGAATTTAAACAATCTGATTTCATTAAAATTTCCTAAAGAAAAATAATTTCAGGAATTTATTAGAAAAGAAAAAAAAAGAATCAATTACGTTAACTGTGTAAACTTAAATATAACATTCAAATTAAGATTAAATTTTGAGTTTCCAATTTAAACAATTAGAAAAATAATTATGAATTATGAAAAGAAGACAATGAATCAATTTTACAAATGAAAAATTTTAAGAACGTTTTCAAGTGTCTGTTATTCATTAAAAAAAAAAAACATTCTGAAAACTGTTCGATATTTTCGATGCGGTGCTTCGATAACTGAGAAAAATACTGATTGTTATATGTCACCCATCAGGATCTTTGAGTTTTCAAATGCAACTGTAGCAGCAATGGTGTTTGTAGGGCAAATTTGTCTGGTTTTGAATTCAGTGTTTCCTTTATCCTATAATGGCAATGGTAATATTAGCCGTTTCCAGACAATGAAACATTTGGCATTTATTGACCGAGCAATTAGTATCGCTGTTGTTTGACATTTATAAAAATCTTTCTCTTAAAACAATTTTTCAGGAAAATAGATTTCTCATGTCCAATAACTGTTATTGCACTTTCCAGTATTGGTGGGAGTTTTCTTTCTACCTTCTATTTGAAATAGAGTAGAACATTAACATCTTTATTGTGTCATTATTTTTCTCTTCGAGTTAATATGCTATCCATTTTAGCTGTTGCTGCTGTTGGTAGTTCTCAAATTATGTGATTTCTGCTATTTGGTACAGTTCTTTGTTTGTGATTCTGTAGTACCAGTCCACATTGTTCAAACCATACGCTTCACTGACCCATTCAGCTGAATACAACCACTTTCTAAAATCAGTGGTTAAAATAGCCATTGATTTTAGAAAGCAGTTGTATACAGCTAACAGTTTAGATATTTCTGAACGGATTTTTGGATACCACGTATGACATCCACATGAAAGTCTCCATCTCATGAAGTTATTTAAGAACATAGCTCCAGCTTTCAGTTTAATGTTTTGGCTTTGTAGCAATTTGGGACTGGCTTAGCCTATTCTCTTTTCAATTTCATTTTCTCCTCTACTAAATTTGTTATAAATGATCCTTACGCCGAGGTATTCGAAGTGTTTAGTATTTACTAATTCCACATCCTGAATCTTTATGATGGATTCAGGATATGTGCTAACACTTCTTTCCTTCCAATTCCAAATCATAGGTTCTGTTTTGGAAAGGTTTATCTTAAGTCCGATTTCTTGGAACATTTGAGGGAGGACCTTGATTTTCTCTTCAAGATCATTCTTATCCCAGCTATGAATACCACTGTCATTAGCATCTTCTGACATGATGATTCCAGAAGGTGACTTCACAAATGATTGCAAAATACTCAGATTTTAAGATTTTCATATTTCAAATAAGACAAATTTATTAAAAACTAAAAAAGCAAGATTTCTCCAAAATGTAACTACTTGCAATCTTTTCTGAATTTCTCAGATATTTAAATAGGATACAAGAGTTCGTGATAAGCTATGATTTAATAAATACGAGTTCAACTCTATGTTCTCCTATTGGGGTCAAAGGTCTCATTTAAGCCTTCTGCAAAAATTAGCTATAAATTCAGTCCGTAGTGTGGATTTTCAGCTACGAGCCATTAAATGTTATATTTTCAACCCCTGGATGCTCTTAAAATATTAAGAATTTCCCGTATTTTTGTTTCTAAACATGGGATCATTTTTGTTTTTCTCATGTTCCGTTTAAACTCATCTTCCATAGACAGGAAGCAACAACTTTATTTCTTATTCATCGGTGACTGAGAAAGAAAACCATTAGGCATGTTTTGTTTGGGTCAAAAACATAGTGACCCAAAAAAATGGGAACTTTTTAACGATCCAATAAAACCAAGAGTGATGGAAAAAAAATATTTTATTCATAGTAATTGAAACCTTAAAATATGCCATTTAAGAAACAATGATGGAATTTTCATTTTTAAAAAACTACATCCTGTAGATGGCGTCCTCCTGTACAAATGCATTCTTGAAATCTGCTGTTGAGATTCCTCATTGACTGCTGCAACATCTCAGCTGGGATACTGTGAATTTCATCTTGAATTCTAAATGGCGAAATGTTTACTTGCTCAAGGTCACTGTCTCGCAATGTTGCCCATTGCTCATGTCTGGCAATATGCACTTCAAAAATTCCCATTTTTTTTGGTCACCCTGTATATGAAAAGTCATAAATTCAGTTGTGGAAAGGATAAAGTCAATGTTCTATTCTGATCTCCTATTCTATTTCTTATATTATTAGTATATGAAATATACAGTATATGAACATATACATAATATATAACATAACAACCATAACAGTTATATGTCATGCGTGATACACGCTTAGGTGACGACGTATCTTTCGATACGTGGCTGACGTAGATTGCCATTTCTTTCTGCAGTAGACCAGTTGCCATCCAAGGCTATAGTCCTGTCCTGATATTTACCCATAGCCGAGGGGAGAAGAGGATTCATACCTTTCCCAAAGGCATTGACACGTAAGTGAATGTAATGGATTCGACTATAATTCGAACTCGGCTCTCCGATTCCTCAATCCGAGCCGCTGTCCATTATTCTACCGTGCCTCCTATCACAATGATTATTGCACAGAATTGCTACAGTTTATCATGAATCGGAAATAAAGAAATTTACCTTTGTACGTGTGCGAATTCCACCTTAAATTCAACACTTGGCCACATTCCGTTAGATGTCTGGGTGCCATATATATATATATATATATATATATATATATATATATATATATATATATATATATATATATGTGTGTGTGTGTGTCTGTGTGTGTGTGCACGCGCGTGTGTGTGCGTGTGTGTGAATAAATAAAAAGTTCTTTACAGAATAATTTAAAGAATAGTTATCTTTTGTAAATGTAAATCCTAGAAGATCGCTCCTGAGATTGCACCATCTCCATTTCAAAGGGGGGAACAAGGTGCTTAGAGTCACTCCATGATGCCTGAGGAGTCCCAAAAAGGAAAGTGCTGAGGAAACTTTTTATACCACCCGCATGTACGCTTGCGATGTTCTACAATGTGGTGACCTTCCCATTGTGGGGAGTGCAGATAAACAGCTTTCTTGATCTAACACACAAATGCACGATAAAAATGGCGCGCTGATTGACTTTTACAAGCGAAAGTTTTTATGCTTTTACTAATTTTACTTCTTTTTTTTTTTTTTTTTTTTTTCACCTATCCAGTGATGTCATGAAAACGGTTCCTGGCAACTATTAATGTCTCTTGATTTTGGGTTCTTTGTTTCTATGTTTTACTTCCTATCATATTTCCAGCTTAGAGGAACTGTCTCGTTTTTATCTTTAAGAAAAAAAGTCAATTTGCGTGTCTATAACTGTTTGAAAGCATTTTAGCTTAATAAAAAAGTAAAGAAATAAAATAAATTCTAAGAAAATCTGCAATATTCACATCACTAATGTCCTCATTGTTGTTATTATCACAATTTTTCGGCTGTTGTACCCTCCGACCTTCTTCAGGTGTTTATCGATTAA
Organism: Acanthosepion lycidas; assembly: GCA_963932145.1. Lineage (NCBI taxonomy): Eukaryota > Metazoa > Mollusca > Cephalopoda > Sepiida > Sepiidae > Acanthosepion > Acanthosepion lycidas. The sequence goes on from OZ010577.1 coordinate 19,777,898, forward strand.
TCCTTTAGATATCAGGACAATAGTCAAGTGGATTAAAACGTTGGTTCGTTAATTTGACAGCATAGAAATTATGAGTTCAGCCCCTCGACCGGGTAGTCCTTCCTCAGATTTAGTGGGAACAGGGTTAGCAATAAATGAGCAATACGAAAACAAAATGGTTGGTTGGTTGTTTTTGTTTAATATCAACCTCCATAGGTTATTTAATGTCGAAATCTAAATATTTTATACGTAATTTTATCTATTTACTTTTTTAGATCATAATTCTTACTGATTAACCCATATCTGGGGAGAGAAGATGTGATTCCATGCCTTTGCTAAGCATATTTGCGCGTAAGTGAATATAACGAACCCAACTGAAATTGGAAATCTGTTCTTTGATTAACAATTCTGAGTAATTATCCATTACACCATCCGCTCACCCAAGTTTACAGCACCTGCTCACCCATCTAGTGATCACCAAGCGGTCACTTAAATAGTTACTGACAAGGAACGATGTTGGTTAACTTCGGTAATCATACAGGAACCGGTGTTTCAATGTAATGTAGTCGTAAGCCTACGAAAACAAAAAAAGAAAAGGACACGGGAGACATCCCGAAACATGGTCAGCGGAACGAGGACAATCTACTGCCAAACTTATTGAGAGCCACAAGAGATAGGAGGAAGTGGGGAGCCATGATCGCCTACGTCCTGAAAAGACACGGCGCATGAAAAGAAAGATTTACTTTGACATTTGCTTCTCGTTAAAATTTCTTGCCATTAAAAAAAAGAAGAAATTGAGCACATCAGATGCAAAGTTGCCAGATTCTGCTACCAAGTACCAAATTGGTATACGTTTGAAAGCCCGTAGCTACTAATTTTTTTAATTGAATTTCTTCTCATTGGAAGCCAAAGCTCTTCTATGTATCGTGTTCCTTCCGGGCGTGGACGGAAATGGCTCTATATGACTTCCTATCCATTGTAGTTGTAAGCAAAGTTTTCCCCTTTACCTAAGCTCGTTAGGTAAGTTACTTGATGTTTCCTTTTGTTCTTTTTGCCTTCCATATGTCCTGAGAGTGTCAAATTTTACAAACCTTCTTTCCTCATTATGTATCCCAAAAATTTCAGTTTTCTGATTTGAAATATAAGTGACTTTTTTTATTCCATTTTCCTCAAGACTTCATCGTTGCTCACACGTTCCGTTCATGGTATACTCGGCATCCTTCTGCTGGACCATATCTTTATTGACACAAGTGATGCTACAAGTGATAAAAATCCAGTATAGCCAGGCAAATCGCTAGCGCGGAAGGTGAGGCGGTTTGCTCGTTCAGAAAACCACTCGCATCCCTGCAAAATGATGCTAAACTCGTTCCTTACATACTCTGTTCATGGTATTCTCAGCGTCCTTCTTAAGAACCGCATCAAGTCATCTACTCCATTTTCACTGCCATATAGCAGGATTGATATTACATAGCAGTTCAGCACTCTCTTTTTTTTCTTATGAAATTTTCTTGTTTCTTAATACGATGTTTAGTTTTTGGAAGGGATCTTTTGCTATTTCAATGCACCTTCACATTTCGGTGTCACATTTACCGCCCCCAGTTAAAACACTTCCCAGAAAAACAAAACTGCTCTCTTTTACCCACCACAGAGAATCCTCCCTGCCTCCCATTAGAATGTCTGATGCTCAACTCCACAAGAGCGCCTCTCTGCGCCTGCTTGGTCTCACACTGTCCGCTGACCTAAGATGAAACAAATACATTGAATCAATAGCTTCATCTACCGCAAGGAAAGTTAGTTCTATGTGTCGCGCCAGAAAGTTATTCTCGCCTGAGTCCTCCCTTCAAATCTATAAATCAGCCATTCGCCCTTGCATGGAATATTGCTACCATATATGGTCTGGAGCCCCCGATGTTCGTCTCAAGGTCCTCCAAAAATCCAGAGACTGATATGCAATATGATTGGTCCTGATCTGGCATCTCGTCTACAGTCACTTTCTCACAGACGTGCTGTCGCTTCCCTCCGACGAGCTACTTTCACTGGTTCCCAAACTGCGTGAATTTAAGCGTTCTACTAGGTTGGCATCTCAGTCCCACCCTTTCACTGTCGAAACGGTTAAATGTTGCCGTCTCTTCTACTCCAATAGCTTCATATCTCGCATTTCCTGTCTGTGAAACTCCCTTCCTCTTACTTGCTTCTCTGATAGCTATAATCTTCAATTATTCAAATGCAATGTCAATCGACATCTTCAGATGCCTTGATCTAATTACCCGTCCTTCTCTTCATCCTTTCCTCTCTCACGCCTCTTTACTCTTGCTCTCTTGCTTTCTCTCGTACATTCTGTCTTCTTAGAGTTTATGGTTTGTCCTTTCTTCTCGCTTTCCTTTTCTGCTTGCCTAGAAGGTCCTGCCGTTTTCTTTGTGTCTACAATCAACGCAGTGTCATCTGCTTATGGTATGTTTTTAATTATGGTAGGATCTCCAGCTTTCTTATGATTGCCTTAATTTAAAGGTTGAATACACATCCTTACCTTAAGCCCCTTTCTGTTCATTTAATTCATTTTCTACCCGTGTGGAGGCGGTTCATTCACAGTATAAGCTCTACTGAAAGCCCAAGTTAGTTCAGCTTATTTTAAACGTAACGAAATTCAAAATTTATTAACACTGGCTTTCAAAAGTATCCCAACCATGACAACCACTGTCAGATGATTTGAAAAAGACAATCATCTAGAATAGTAAGCTCTGTAGAGTCTTTCTGTGAGGTATGGGTCGCAGCTTCATCACGCTAGATGTTGCTGCTGTGGTTTCGGTAACAAGTAGGTTTTTTATAGTTGTCTTTCTCCTAAATTGGTTGTAGGAGGCACAGTGCAATAATGGATAGCGGCTTGGATTGAGGAATCGGAGAGCCGAGTTCGAATTCCAGTCGAATCCATTACATTCACTTACGTGTGAATCCTCTTCTCCCACCAGCTATGGGTAAATAGCAGGACAGACTATGGGTAAATAGCAGGACAGACCTTTGATGGCAACTGGTCTAGGAGAAGGAAAACTCTGAATTCAAAACCTGCGGAGGGTCGTTTAGGGACCTTGTGGCACGTAGTGCACCAGGTCTTTATAATCGGCCCTTCAAAAAGTGTGGATGGTCCTGCACGAAACCATCACCACTATAATCAAATCTCATGTGCTATACATGTGGGTTGGGGACCGCTTGTGAATTCCAAATTCCCATGAAACTCCAATATTGGAGCCGGCTCAACCCACCCCAGGTGAATGCCGTTACAAGAACAAGAACAAGAAGAAATTGGTTGCTAACCAAGGCTAAAGGGCCAAACTTATCCTGTTATTAATTAAGGAGAAGAAAACGATTCGTACCTTTCTCAATGATATTTGACTGAAATTTGAACTCGGTAGGCTAGTCCCACTTTCCATGTCTATAACCATTACGCTACACACACAATTTTTGTTCAGAATAAATTTAAACTAAGAATTTAGCATAGATGAGTGTATGAATATTTTTCAAAATATTATTCTTGCGATCAGATCTTGCTAATTTTACAGAAAACATTTCTTTGAATTTTTATTAGGTTATAAAGTTAGAATTTTACTGTCAATAATAAAAGGTATCAACTGGCTGAGGTTTGCTGCTATCAGCAAAAAAATATCAAAGTACAAAGTTAAATGAAGTAAAAATGCGATGTTGGGAAGATCATATTCCGACCGTGTCTCAATGAATATGACTTGATGCTCAAGAAATAGTTTGGCTGTTGAAAAGTTTAGTTATTTTTTAAAATGACACATCTTTTCAAGATGTAGGCGATCATATCTCTCCATAGATTTATTTTCTCTGAATTGCCATGACTACATGTGAAACATAGTGAAGTGGTTTTCTTTTGCCTTCTCCGTGGTTTTGAATTAAGAGTAACCCTTCTCTTAGATTGACTGCCACCCAAGGCTAGAGAGCCTAGTCTACCCTGTTACTTAAACTCATAGCTAGGGTAACTAAACTTAACTTGAGTTAACCGGGTAATTTTCAATTTTTATTATAGATTATTTTTCTTGTGTAATAAAGTGTTTAAAATGAGCCAACAACCCTTAAACTTAAGGGATCACACGCAAAAAACACGCACAAAGAAAAAACAAATAAATAAAGAAAATACTGTTAGCATATATCGCCAGATAAAACTCTGCGGCTATAATTAACTCAACGAAGAAAAGGAAATATTTTATCTGTTAGCTAAAATCTTGGCAAATTGTGCGTGAGTCAGTATGTTTCATTAAATTCTAATTTGTTTGTTAAATCAATCATAATTAATTACTAAATAATTAAATTAAAATAACATCATGATTAAATACTATAGTTTTGAAATTGTATGTTGAGAAAACATTTTCCTTATCCTTCGTTTTTTTTTTTTTTTTTTTTTTTGTTTTTTGTTTTTGTGCGGTTACGTTTCGAGGAAAGAACTTGTCGTCTTATAAAATGTTTCACTCTTAATTGAAAAGTCAGTCATGTTGAACTTTGACGAGTTTCAAGAATTAGATTCGTGGTGGCCAGGGCCGGAGCGTACTACCCACGAATTCCCCTACCGGGGGGGGGGCTGATTGGTGGCCCCGGGCAGTGCTTTGTAACTCTCTCTATCTTATCAACATTTGCTCTTATTTATCTACCTTTATATACGTTAGAAATTAAACTAAGCACAACTGACTATTAAAGGATGAAAAAAAATGGATTTTGACGTCATTCAAAGGTCGTTTTTGTGTCCAAATACGTGAATTTATTTTATTCATGCTAAGTCTCGTAAAAAAAAAAGCTATATAAAATTCACTATTTTTTTATCCATAATCCTGAAGGTGTTAAAATTATTAAACTTTTTAATAAAAAATCTCAAGCTGATGTTAAAAATTTGTCGCAAAACATTGATTTATTTAAGATGGAATTATTTATTATGACATGTCTCTAATTTGCAGGGAGGTATGGTGGAGTGGCTCAGATAGAGGAATTGAGAGCCGAGTTCGAATTCCAATCGAATCCATTACATTCATTTACGTGCTAATACCCTTGGGAAAGGTATATATCCTCTTCTTATCCCCCAAGCTATGGGTTCTATATCTTTGGATGGAAAATGGTCGACCGCAGAAAGAAATGGCAACCTACTGCGGGGGAAAAAACTCTACCTCGTCAGTCATGTATCGAAATGTACATGATCGCCTAATCGTGTATCACGCATGGTACATAACTGACTCTAAATTATATTTATTAATAGATACATTGTATTTATTATCAATTTTTCTAGTTGAATTGTTCACCTATATTGCTTCTAATCCATTATTTTACATAATTAGGTTACAATCAAATTTATATTTTAAACGAATACTACACCTTATGAAAATGTAGTAGAGTCGGGGCGGGGAGCCCGTATCATAGATTCAAAGGGGGTCACGATACCCTTGCACCGACCGTGGTGGTGGTTTACAGTCAAATCGAACTGAACACACCGGTTTTCGTCTGACCAATAAAGAATCGCTGAACATAGATAGCAATTAGATTAAACTACTTACGAACAAACAGTACTATCAGTAACTTGTGGTCTTGCGCCAGACAAAAAAAAATCTTACAAAATAAAATAATTCCAGTTGTCATTTGTTTTGGTTTGTAATTAAATCGGACATACAGAAGTTCCATGTAATTTACGTATCACCTTGTTTTTAATCAAATCTCTATTGGAATGTTCACCTCTCTGCTCCTGAACAAGTCTCTTTCGAGTATTGATTCATCGAAATCCAATGAACCGTGGGAACAGCATTACATTTCAGACACCTTGTAACAGACAAATACGCCAACGATTGTATGACTCATTATGAAAGGAATTTATTTAACTCACCCATGAAAAGGAATTTTTAATGTGTCCGTTTTTATTTTAACACTAACGAAGTAAAAAAAATTATGTAACGTGTCTCTTCAGCAGGTGGTTGATAATGGCTCTCCATAACTTCCCGTCCCCTTGTAACACTAAGCAATATTTGACTCTTTACCATCCTTCTTTGTCCCTAGTCTACCATCCATTCAACAAACTCATTTTCCCTCTGCCTCTTCTGTCTTGAACATGTCATATGTGTGCTAAATTTTCCAAGCCTCCTTTCGTCATTAAAATCACGTTGAAATACATGTTCTCGCACGATCACCGAAGTTAAGCAACGTCGAACCTAGATGGTGCCCACTTGGGAATAGCAGGTGCTGTAAGCTTGGATGTGTGAGTTCCAATTCCATTGAAGTTCACTTATATTCACTTACACGCATATACTCTTGGGAAAAGTATGAATCTTCTCCCCCAGCTATGGGTTAATTAGTAATAATTGTATCAGTAAATCATCATTATCTCCAAAACATTCTTACAATTTAAAATATATAAATAAAATACATATAATAAAAATATTATATATAAAATATATATAATAAATAATATATATATATATATATATATATATATATATATATATATATATATATATATATATATATATATATATATATATATATTTAAAGTGAAAAAATTTAAAAAGTTGAAAATACCGTTTAAAACCACAACCCCTAAAGACTGGAAATTTTATCAAGAAATTTTACCAAGAAACATTGATGACGGGATAAAAATGATATTTAAATTTAAGTAATATATATATATATATATATATATATATATATATATGACTTTCAATAACCAGCAAATGGCTGATGAGCCGTAAAAAGAAATCAATCACGTCGAAGGAAAATTATCAATTATTACAGGAATAATAAATAAATACGGTATATTCTACGTTATCTATTGGTCAATCATATTACAATTCCTACTTTCGAAGCACCTTACGATTGGGAAACATTCACAGAAAAAACAATATATATGAAAATATAGTTAACATGAGAAAAAGTTTAATTATTGGGTGGAATCAAAAGAAAGTGCTTACTTCACCATTCTAAGCTGGATTACAAATAATAGATGGTGAATCTTACAGGTAACAAATATAAGTAACCTACAAATAAAGATGCACTACGTATTATCAATAATAAATAAAAGAAATACTATTAATAACAAAATAAGTAAATGACAACAATGATGATGAGGAGGAGGAGGAGAGGGGGGATGAGGAGGGTGGAGGTGTAGAACTGTCTTGACGGTTAACAGCAAGGAAAATGGAAATGGTCATTTGATTTCAAATTCTGGTTGACGTAGTTTACATTTACTTCGATCTAATATTTTTGGGAAAGTCAACTCTTCTGACAGGCAAAGTAATGTGCTAGGATTTTAATAATTCCGTGATCTAGTAGGTCGACGAGGTAACATAGTGGGTCCTTCGTGGTATTTCTCAGAGCATATCCTCTAGGAATAGTACAAGAATAGAACGTGTTACATATTATTCCTAGAGAAGTTCCCCCGAGAAATACCACGAAGGACTCACTATGTTACCTCGTCGACCTACTAGATCAGGGAATAAATATTATTATTAAACATTTCTTTTGAGTTCCATTTTTTTTATAATCCCATGCCATGTCATAACAATTGACCTACGACAAACGAAGGATGTGATATTTTTCTTGTTTTCCTTTAATTAAAAAAAGAAGATAGTTATTAACAAATTATTATTATTATAGATTAATTTATTCATTCTGCTATTGTTTGGAGTCAGAAGTTTGTGCATATGTTTGGTAAAGAATTCCGTCAACCTCATACCTAGGAGAAGGTGTCTATATCCTTTCAACTAATAATTTGAATTTAATCTGAGAAGTATTTGAATCAAATAAGACTGATTTTATGAAAAAATAATTTCCCTAAAATTTATTCATATGATGCTGCCAAATGTAGCAAATATATTTTCCCAAGAACAAGCATGGCAATACATAGCTTAAAGATATTGAAAAGAAAACGGAAGCTATGGTGACCCTTAATTGACTAAACCCTTAAGAGACATGTCATTTAAGGAGAAAGAGGAGTTGGTTATCATGGGCTTTATTTATCAATACTTATATTATTTACATTCTGATCATTCTCTTCATCGAAACAATAGCTTAGTGGATTAATCCAATTCATTGATTTGTAGAAATGATTGTACACCTGTGGAAAACCGACAGGTAGATCGACCGGAATGATGTAGTAATAGCGAAAAAACAAGAATTAGGTAAAGTATCAAAATATCTTTTGGAAAAATAAAAGTAACTGTAAAACCAGATTAGGAAGTCCATTAATAACTTCCGCGTGAGGATTCTCGATAGTTATAAAGAAAGTTATAATTTATTATAGATATAGTTTTGTGGCTCTATTTTCTCCTAAACACTGGTTATTAAGTTTTGCTTTAATAAAGAAAATAAAGAAAGGAAAAAGTCTACATAGAACAGTATTGTCAGGTTTTCTTCTTGATAGGTTGTGTTGTACACGAGTGGTAGTCTGCTCCAGAATATAAGTCTTCTCGCGCTCTCTCTACTGAACAGCGAAACTTTTAGTACCTACCAACACCAGCACGTAACTTTCCCGATGTAAATGCATTTTGTTGAACATAACCTGCTTACTTGTGACTTTTACAATCTTGGACGCTTTGATGTTTGTCATGAAGTCGTAACAATACACACATGGCACGAAAACAGCACTGGTTGAAGCGTTTTGGTAGATGGAGGTGACGGTTGCTGATAACTCACGCTTCGACATCATATATAAAGGTTGTCAGCTTAACAGCTTTGTAAATTTTAAGTTGTGTGTTTTTCCTAATGCTGTTCTTTCTTTCTGCATTTACGCTTTCACAGTCTACCAAAGAATTTGTTTGCCATATTCCAATTATGTTATCTCCCAATAATCTGGAGTAGATCATTTTGTCCCCATTAGGCGGCTGCTTCGGTGAGACGTTGTCACATATAAACAATTTAATTACCTGTTTCTCAGCTTGAGTATAAAATATGTATCTTAGAAAACATACAATAAACGATTGTTCTGTTTCTTGTCTCCCTCACCGATTCTCTCATTGTCATGTCCTTTCAGGGCGTTAGCGATCATGGCTCTCTATAGCTTTCTCTCTTTTGTTGCTTTCAACAATACTTGATCCTTTAGAACACCTCTTTGTCCTTGTGGCACTTATTCCACCATCCATTTACTCGAATTTATCAAGTATGTTATTCTCTGTTTTTCCTGTTTCCCTTTCTTTCAAGATGTCCTGTGAGTGTTAAATTTTCCAAGCCTTATTTCCTAATTATGTGCTTCCAAAAAATTTCACTTGTCTTTTTCTGATTGTTATCAGTACTTACTTTGTTGTTTTTATTCTTAAGATTTCATAACTTCTCTCACATAATTTCTTCAAGGTATTCTCAAAATGCAAACGTTTCTGTAATTTTATAATGAAAACTTTAAGATATTTATTTTTTGTGTCATTTTTTTATTATTGGTTTAATAACAGATTGAACTCCATTAATCATTATTTCATGTATGTTTGAAGAATTTATCGCGTAAGCTCTGTTATCTATAATTCATCTGACATACTCTTAAGTAACTGCGTGTGAACAGAATCTTAAGATATTGAACAGTCAAAAAAAAGGGAGGTTATAAGGGAGGTTACGTTATTCCCTGGTTAGTGTCTCGTACAGAGAGGGCAAGAGGGTCAGAGGAAAGCAACGAACAACCTACTTGGTGAGCTTGAGCGAATGGATGTCGGATATCCAAGCTTACAGCACTTGATATTTACAAGCGGTCACCCATCGAGGTACTGGCCAAGCTTGACGTTGTTTAACTTCGGTGATCGTATGAGAACGTGATATGGCCGTAAGCCCTTGATATGTTCGTATAAAAATGGATAGCTGACCAAGTTCCACAAAGGCAAAGCGGGGTCATAAAGAAACAAGACTAATAATGCAACAACAAAAAAGGAAATTGTGGAGAATCATGTTTGTTCTACGTGACATGAGAGAGAGAGAGAGAGAGAGAGAGAACAAAGTGTAACTTACGATTTTTTTCCATTGCTTTTTTTCTGGCCAATTGAATAAATGCTAAGACAAATGATTAACCATGTAGACATAATGCCAATCAGTGAGCACCTCGACATGGTGTAATGGCTAGCCAAATTTGTCTCGCTAGAACAATTACGACCGATTACTGAGTTCGATTCTCACATTTAAGGTACGCTTGGAAAATCATCATATTGTAATTTCGACGTGGTGTAATGGTTAGCAAGATCAATTACGACTGATTAGTGAGTTCGATTCTCACCGGGTGCCCGATACTTTCAGCCTTGTGCCACATCTAAGGTACGCTTGGAAAATCATCATATTGGCATTTCGACGTGGTGTAATGGTTAGCAAGATCAATTACGACTGAATAGTGAGTTCGATTCTCACCGGGTGCCCGATACTTTCAGCCTTGTGCCACATCTAAGGTACGCTTGGAAAATCATCATATTGGCATTTCGACGTGGTGTAATGGTTAGCAAGATCAATTACGACTGAATAGTGAGTTCGATTCTCACCGGGTGCCCGATACTTTCAGCCTTGTGCCACATCTAAGGTACGCTTGGAAAATCATCATATTGGCATTTCGACGTGGTGTAATGGTTAGCAAGATCAATTACGACTGAATAGTGAGTTCGATTCTCACCGGGTGCCTGATACTTTCAGCCTTGTGCCACATCTAAGGTACGCTTGGAAAATCATCATATTGGCATTTCGACGTGGTGTAATGGTTAGCAAGATCAATTACGACTGATTAATGAGTTCGATTCTCACCGGGTGCCCGATACTTTCAGCCTTGTGCCACATCTAAGGTACGCTTGGAAAATCATCATATTGGCATTTCGACGTGGTGTAATGGTTAGCAAGATCAATTACGACTGATTAGTCAGTTCGATTCTCACCGGGTGCCCGATACTTTCAGCCTTGTGCCACATCTAAGTTACGCTTGGAAAATCATCATATTGGCATTTCGATGTGGTGTAATGGTTAGCAAGATCAATTACGACTGAATAATTGGTTCGTTCCTCACTGGGTACCCCATACTTTCAGCCTTGTGTCACATCTAAGGTACGCTAAGAAAATTACCATAACATAAATCAGCAAAGTTCGAAACTTTATATTTTATTTGTATTTGTATCTTATATATCAAGCGCCAGTAATTAATTAAAACACTAGTCTCTGCTAAAGTTAGCTATGGGTGTAACTCTAACAGTTTTTCAGTGCGAATATTGTACTAGGTGTGTTTTTTTTTATATAAGGCCCGGTGACCACACGATGTAGAGGGTTATGTTAAGGGGTAGTTTATATGGAAAGAAGGGGAATATAACGGTTTACTCTAGACTTGAACAGGTTAAGATTGTAGTGATCGAGAAAACATCCTCTTGAGTGTCGATTCCACAGAGAAGTGGTTCACAGGAAGAAGCTGTTTTTGTGGGGGCAAAGTAATAATGGAGGAGAAATCTGTTCAAGAGTTTAATTTTACAAAGCAGAAATGTTCATTTTTGAGATGCATATTTTTAGTTTTATAATAAATCAAAAAAAGCAAATAAGAAATAAAAACCATAACTTTAGCAAAGGAAATTAATTTTTGTTTTTATTCTTTTTTAGGCTTCTCGTGAGTGTGCGACAAAAATGTCTGTTCGGTAACTGACTTTCACAATTACAAACTTATGTAACTTAATTTTTTAACTTACTTCATGGCAGACATTGACGTATCTTCATCATTTTGTTATCCCAGGCCATATTTCTATTACGGTCTTATTTTACCAAAACTTAAAAAAAAAAATGATTAGCTGGAAATCATTGTAACAGATTTACTCACGACAATGTCGTCTCCAGTGCATTCTTCCTTTTGTTTCAAGTGCAACTGGTGTTCGAATCCACCAGACTCACACCATTCTCTCTTTTTTTTTTTAGATCCGTTACGGCACTACCGACGTTCAACCTGGAATGACTCTGACCCCAACGCTGACCAGCAGTCCACCCACAATCAGATACGAAGCAGAACCCGGATCGTTTTATACAGTTATTATGAACGGTAAGTTAAACAAATAATTTATTTAGTCAATAGTTTTTCATCACTTCTTACTTACACGTGAATTCGTTGGCCGAAAATAATCAAATGCATTCAATTTAAAATATTTATGGCTTCACAAGACATAAAAGAATTTGAAACAGCGCTGTAGTTAAAAAGATACACATTCTTTTTCTTCTATGTTCCTTGTCCCTTCAGGATGTGGGCGATCATGGCTTTCTCCAACTTCCTATCTTTTGTAGTTATTAGCAACGTTTATTTATTTATTTATTTTTACTATTTTCTTAAATCCTTCTCTGCCAACCATTTACACAAGGTCGTTAGGTAGGCTATTTGCTGCTTTCCCCTGGCCCTCAATGTGCCCTGTGAGTGTCAAATTCTCCATGTGCGCTCGAAATTTAAACGATTTCTGTCCAGAAAGGACCCAGCCATACTCATAAGTAGATAAATAAATTAATAAACAAACAATCTATGACCTTATTCCTATTCAAAAACCTTGAGACCTTACACACTTATCTCTGCGTCCCTTCCACATTACAAAACAGCATTCAAAATCCTATTTCGGGACCAGCATCAGCTGCCTCACCACGTTCTCCTCACGGTCTGAAATCTTCACTCTTTTAATTTTGAGAAAAGTGAAGACGAGGCGATGTTAAAAAAAAACTCTACAACATATAATTATGAATTCTATGCCCATAAAGTACACAAGCTGCGTTTCGCTGCTAAGTAATAATCCAAGTGAAGAGTCTCATTAGAAGACCCCTTCTGATTGGTTGCCAAATAACATTAAGGCAGCATAATAGATTCTCGAGATATACAAAATATTAGGTTGGTGCAAAAATAATGACGTAATCATGTCGTTTTTTGACGTATTTTTTAACGTCAAAAAACGACATTATTACGTCATTATTTTTGCACCAACCTAATAGCTAGATACTTTCGACATATCTCGATATAGTCACCTCGTTGTGAAGTAGCGTTTAGGAATCTTGGACATTATTGTTGGAGTGAGTTCAATGCGCACTAGATTCCCTGCATTTGTGAATACTCCATACGTGTGGCCTTGTGCCAATCTGACTTAAACAGGGTAAATATTTACGTAAGATATCTAGTTGTGGAACCATAGTTAGCAAGCTGGTTATGCAGACGCTTAATGAGTCAAGTGCTTACTTGGTGTTCCATATTTGTGGCCTTGTGTCATACCAAGCTAAGCTTAAAATCGAGAGGAGAATTTTGATCTTCATACTGTTGCAAGTTCCTTTCCCAAATATTAAAAAACATGGACTTGTTTCCGGTCGGTATTCATTCATTAGCGCCCGACCCCCCCAGAGACAAGGCAGCAGCAACGTTTCTGCAGCTGATGTATCACTCGTTTCTCTTCTTCCTGAAAGGTAACTTCCTTTGCATGAAGAATTCGGTGTAGCCGTGTGTTTTGGAGTTACAAGCTTGAGGATCGTCACAAAAGGAACACAATCGAATCGTTGATTACAATCCATCTTCGATCAACTGATAATGTTTCAATAAAATGTCATACAATATAAAAAATCTCCATATTTATTGTAGACAGACATTTGTTGTAGATATTTGTCGCTGGCTGAGTGAATAATTGGAAATATTTTATTCAAATTGAAAGTCAAATATATTAAAAGACACAAACTTCGAAAACTCTTCTATAAAAGAATAATTTAATTTCTTTTTTGGTATAAAAACAAAAAAAAAACAAGCACACATGTTTGGTACAATTATTCTGCTGAGTTTTGTAAATAAATACCAATCATTTATCATATTTATTGACTTTATTGAATAAAGGCAAGCAGCCATTAAACACTGAGAAGAGGAATTGATCTTAACAGAATCTGGTCTATAAATCAATAGATTTTTATTTATGCTAGAAAATTTAATTTCAAATTTGTCGCTTTTCGGCTTTGATGACAGTTTTCGTCTGAGACAGATTTGAATGAGAAAAGTGATCAACTATCTTTAGAGACTAGCACACAAAATATGATTTCTCTTTTAATTTAAAAAAAACTTGAATGTGCACAGAGAGAGAGGGGGGAGAGGGAGAGAGAGAAGAGCCGAGACAAATTTGGGTCGAGAAATGAGGTTCTAGTTTTCTCGCGATCACGAGAAATATAAAAAAAATTAATTCCCATGATTTCACAGGAAAAAGAAAACCGTCGTACCGGCGGAAAATTGAGAATTTCTCTTTTTCACCGATCTCTCGCAAAGAGAGCACGTGGAATTTGAGATTCTCCAGGAATGAAAACCACAGATAAGTCTTGCACAAATTAAATATCACTTCCTCGTGTTTAATATTACCTTTTAATGATAGACTTATCACTTACAAATAATTTATTTATTCACGACGACAAACACAAAAATCATAAACATTTACTAACAACCACATTACAAGAATTTTCTTATAGCTGCCAAACTAGTACAACCAAATCCTTAGACAATAAATCCCTATATATATATACATATATATATATATATATATATATATATATATATATATACACATGTATGTATGTATGTATATATGCATCATTATAACAATATATACATTATAATATAATGTATATTTTACTAACCAAAAACAGGAGTCAAACAATGCTCATTATAAGGTTAACGAGCTTGTTTCGAATCAATCATCCAAGTTACGAAGGTATATCTGCTGAGAAAATCAGCCTTTGAAGCCATTGCTTTGTTTTATTTATCTATTTTTTTTTACTTGAACACAGATCACTACTGCCAGCAGGAAATAAGCAAGTACCTTAGCCACAAGGTATGCCTACGTCATTGAAATGTTTTATTTTTTTAACTGTTATTAATTTGAAAATGTGGATATTGGTTAATAATAAACAAAATAAAAATGGAAGCTTTGCAATGTGACTGATCAAAATCGAAAACAACACTTCAAAAAAAAGACTTTTCCTCAATTTATTTTTATTTACACATCAGATCCCGATTCACCGAGTCGCTCAGATCCAAAGTACAGCGAATTCCATCACTGGCTTGTAGTTAACATTCCTGGTAACGACATCAACAAAGGGGAAACAATGTCGGAATATATTGGGCCAATACCAAACAAAGGTTCAGGTAAATCCGCATTCTTTTTTCATTCCTTACTGATTTTCTCATTAAAATTTCACATTTTTTCCTATGATGCCATTATTCCGAAAACTATTTGTTTTTTTTTTTATTAGTACTACTTGTCCCATAAAAACTGTTACATTTGCATAACATTTCATAAATTAAGTGTAATACATATTAAGGTAAATCGCCGAAAACAATCGCAGTAATTAAAATTTGGGAATCGAAAATTTCAGTATTGTGGGTCCGGATCTGACCCGGAATGTTTGTAATTTGCTCAGTGAGTCAGCCTGATTCCAAAATGGTATGATATGTTGAGCTATGGCCTCTAGGAGTAAAAATTATTGACACAAATTAATTTTTTTTAATATACGTGCTCTCGTTAGTTTGTAATAACCTTTGGAAATTATAATCTGTAAATATATATCTACTTAATAGCAACATTCGTTAAGTTCTACAAACTTTTCCCTAATTTTAGAAGAATTAGCAACATAATGTAAAAATAGAAAAAATATTTTAGAAATAACAAATAATTGTTTTAAAAATTCATTTTTCATCGAAATATCTTTTTGCTTTCAGACAATATTGTCCATGTTCATTGAAATAAATAAAAGCTATTAAAAGCTTTTGAAATTAAATATTTTTTTTTTATTGAGTTTTGCATGTTACACTTCAGAAAACGATTTTCAGGTAGGGGTGGTCCAACTAAAAAAAACAAAAACATGATTTGGTTTCCTCAAAGCATTGTGCTTTTTAACTAATATAATCATTAATCTCCTCGAAATTGAAATTAGAGTTTTCGTACAATTAGTTAGAGGGGGTAATACATATGAAAAAATATTTCTGCCATGACTTTACTAAAAATAAAAGATATTTATAATAAGTTCCATCATTTGTGAATAGTTTCTGAAAGTTTCGCTAAAATCCGACAATTATTTTTATTTTTGCAAGATTTTCCAAATTAATGTGTGTCATACAGGAAACAAAACGCGCTAAAATTTTATGTTATTTTTTAGTGGTTCGGTTGATACAAAGAGAAACAAGGTTTTTTTAATCAAAATTTACAATATTCTAAAAAGAAGGAAAATTTTTTAAAAATAATTAAAAAATACTTTGATTTTTCCTCTCAAAAATAACATAAGCATTTAGACGCTAAAATTTTGTTTTTATCAACTTTGGCGTTTTTTTTTATCATGCTATGCTCTGTTTTTAGCGATCTCATGAAAGTACCTAAGTAAAGTTGAAAAAGTGTGATAGTGACACACTGACATTCGTATTTGTTATATAGAAGAAAAGCTAATTCCCTGTCTGTCAGCCATTGTCTACATGTGATTTTGTATGCGCGTATATAACGTACAGGTGTATGCCTGTGTTGTGCGGGAATGACTTACAGGTGTTTGTGTCATTTAATGCGCGCACACACAATGTAACGGAGTTTGAAATAAGACATTGGAATTCCATTTAGTCTGAACAACCCCTACCCTGCGCTGAGCAATAAAATCATAAAGTTAGAGAAAAACAAATTATCAACAGTTTAATTGTCCTTAAAACTGTCTATTGTGTGTATGGCTGTGAAATAAAATAAAAGTAATCAGCTTTTCTTTCTTTTACCTATAATGAGAGAGTTTCAGTATATTAATCAATATTTCACTGTTTCTAGCTATTAATATGTGTATATCAATCGATTTATACCTATCAGTTTATTCATATCTCGAGTCTAACAATATTATAGAAATGGCCTAGTTCATTATTTATGACAATCAAATGAATTTAGATTAATAATATAATAATAATAATTATGATAATAATAATTAAATGGCCACAAAAAGTGAATTGAGGTAAAAATGTCACAAGTGGTATGAGACAACTGAAATGAAACTGAAATAGAATATCTGAGTCAAGAGGGTTAACCTTTTGAAACAGGAACAGAAAAGGCTCTTTGAAGTCATTTTTATTACCCACCTCCATAGATAAATTGAATATTTTATCTAATAAATGCCATATTTTAAATGGACAAATCAGATGTCAAATTTGATCATCTTGATGTCAGCGAATCGACAAGGTACCTAACAACTATTAATAAACTAAACAGTTTCATGTTTTTTCCAGCCTGATATAGAACTTAAATTCGGCCTGACGATTCCGTTGGCCTCGCCGTTAACCCACCTGCACACCTTATTTTGCTGATTTTAACTTTAAATCTGATGCTATTTCTGTGCATATAGCAATAGGTATGAAACTAAAATTAGCGAAAAATAAACTACAACTTTCCTTGAGAGAGAATAAATAGAGTAGAGAGTTAATTAAAATGCCATTGGATGTCAATATTTTAGGGATTACGATATACCATTATATTGGTTTCGATTTATATTTAGCGCAAATTACTACAAAATATGAAACAATAAGAAAGAACACAAAACGTTTTTTTTAACAAAAATAATCTACATTTTCTATTTATGTATGTAATGATATACAAGCATAATTAATAGGAGTTACTTCCCTTTGACTGGAATTAAAGTTTTTACTAAGAAATTTATTTTTTTTATCTGAGCTCATAGAAAGTTGAATGAACGTGCCGCTCAAAATGTTCACTGTGAAAGAGTTGAAAGTATCCTGTCAAGCTGAAAATATGTTGATAAACTTTTAGCATCAGAAGAGTTGAAGGAGTGAATGTTCCGTAATGTTTAATTAGTTTCCGTTGCTTGTACTTGAATATTCGTAATATGTTGATGCTTGTAATGTTTGTAATATTTATAATTAAGTTTCTGCACGTATGTGTATGTGTGCGTGTGTGAATATGTTTTCATAGCGTCCGCCCATAAAGGGTCAAAACGCGATTTCTTAAAGAGCTACATTTTAGTAAGCGAGAGAAATCAAAAAGAGAGAGAGTGAAAGAAAGAAAGAAAGAAAGAGAGAGAGAAAACGAACTTATGTCTGGTATTTATAATCAACGTAGTCATGTGATAGGCTCCGGGAAGCATTTTTGATTTTTGGCGGGAAAATAATTTTGAATAACGCGTAGGCGTTGTATAGACACAAGCGAGAACATGATTTTAATATTAACTGACCAATGAGAGATGAGAAAAATATCAAGGCTCTGGGATCCACTTTTTACACAGATTTGCACAAAAATTGACATTGATAGAAAAGTGGTAGCAGGATGCTAAATGTTCAATCCTCACTGACCATTCCATTGTTCTAAACGAAGCTAAAGTTAGACATTATATTAATTATTATCGAACGTTAGTTAACAAGAACGACAACGAGTGTACAAAGATGGTGTTCTGCAAATCTTACAAACGAAAAGCGTTTACCAGCCGAGAAAATCAACATTCGAAATTCTGGCTTTTATTTACCTGTCTGCTAGCTTCGATGAAAGATGCCTAATTCGGCTCAGCCACGTGGCTATTAATATAAAGATTGCTTGAGGTGAGAAAGCGATAGTTGCATTGTTGATTACCTGGTCCACATTTTGGTTTATGCTGCGTAATAGTTAGGTTAGGTACCTCCTATCATCTAAAAGTTTATGTTATTATTAAGAGGAAAGATCAAAGTATTTTGGGGGTATTTTTTTTTTTACATTTTTTAATCGTTCCTACCTTTTTTTGTGTCAGCAAAATTGACAGATAGTCAATCATGTCAGCCATTTTTTTTCCATTTTATAAAAAAAAAAATGAAAAATCTCAGTTTGAAATTCTTTTAAAAATCAATTGTCATTTTTTCAAAACTTATTTTAAGAAAATCAGAAATTATAATGATTATTTAAAATATTTGAAACCAGCATTATTTAATTTCTGTGCCGAAAAGGTGTAGTTTGAAAATTAAACAAAACAGGTCATAACAGGTGATGAATGACATATTGACGGATTACGTGAGGATAATTTGTTCTACGGAAGGAGAGAAGTGAAATTATTTAGATTTAAGTGAACAAATTATTTACCTCGTTATTTTTAAGGAAAACTTTCAGCGCTCTAATTTTTTTTTTTTTTTTTTGTACTTAGCTTTCACCTTTACGTTTACGATGCTTTATGGAAAATATATTATAAAGAAATTAAAATAAGACTGTTAAGAGTGGGATTAAATTTTATAAGAAAGGTATCTAATTAATTTATAGGTAACTTTCTTATGAAATTTTATCAGAAGTGTACATAAATTACTATACTTTTATGTACATTTATTACATTCTACTGTGTTATTTGTATTTCCATTCATTTTATTATTAATTTTGATATTTCATTTATGGAAAAATGTCAGATTTATATAAAAATAAGATCATATAAATTTCATAAGATGATACTAATACTTGTAGGTACCCTTCTCAGATGAAATTGAAAAATCAAATTAACTTCTCAACGCGTGTTTCGCAAAAGTAAAGGCTTTAAGAGCGGAAAACAATGCTTAACTCAAATAAAGTAACTTAATTGTATTCTGGTTGGTCTTCCGTACTTCATAATTACAGCCCGATTATAAACACAAAATTACATTTCTTAATTACTGCGGGTCTTCTGATTAGTCAAAACGATACAATTTACAATGTGATAAAAAAAAAGATCTCATAAGCACATTTACGAAAGTGGATGCGGCTTTTAACTAATTTTATAATATTTATTTATAATATCAAAATTTAGAATGTTCTAAAAAGAAGGAAAATTTTTTTTTTAAATAATTGAAAAAAAACTTTGGTCTTTCCTCTTAATAATAAACATTTAGACGATAAAATTTCTTTTCCGTCAAGTTTGGAGTTTTTTTCATCATGCTATGCTCTTTTTTAGCGATCTCATGGAGTTACCTAAGTTAGGTCATATATATACTGCACAATTCTGGATTTAGTGATAAGCTAAATTAAATATTATTAGGTTGGTGCAAAAATAATGACGTAATAATGTCGTTTTTTGACGTATTTTTTAACGTCAAAAAACGACATTATTACGTCATTATTTTTGCACCAACCTAATAATTAAACAAGCTCCAATTTATGGCCTCCCACCAATGTGCAGATTCCTTAAGAATGAGTGATGGATTTTATTTTTAAAACAAGAGACCTTCAAGTTTTACATTGCTTAGGGTCTCACCAAATCTTAATCCGACACTGTAAGAAGCAATACATTCATTTCTTTAAAAAAAAATGTAACTACGAACGCCACTCGTAAATTTAAATTATAGCTTAATAAAAGTCGATCAAAATTCAAAAGACAGAAAATGAAGTGCAAACATTTCCAGAAAAATGAGATTTGACAGGTTTAAAGTTTTGTATTTCTCCTCCCTCCCAGCAAAATAAAATGGTAATTGTATGTTTAAGTGAAGCAAGTAGAGAAATAAAGAAGAAAATGGAACAGATTATTAAAACCCCGAAGAGGAATTCAATATGTGGTGATAAGAAGAAAAAAAATTACCCCTAAACTCTAAAGTTAGTATTTTCATTGAGAAGAAAATAATGGAACTTTTACGCGGCTTTTCTTTTCTTGTACTTTAAAATTACACAAAGACGGACACAAAATAGTCTAGTCTAATATTAAATTTACATTGAATATCTGCTGGAAAATTCACAAAAGAAATAAATTATTCAAACAAAACAGATCAAGAAAAACTCCAAAATCTACTACTCCACTTTCATGAATTTTAACGGAAAAATAAAGGCAAGGGAGTGAAAAAAGAATATTTTTCACAATACAAAAAGAAAAAAAAAATTAAATAGTGTTCAAGATCAGACATTGTGAACTTTTATGTAGACTAAAATAAGTTGATCAGCATGTTTTTAAAATACTTCATTTTTTTAGACGATTTTATTTTTGTATCGTTAATAATTAATGGTAAAAATAGAAAAAATATCTGCGGCCTATTGTCATTCTTCTTTTTTTTTTTTTACGAAATAAGCTAAATTTTTTAAAAACGACTTGATTGACCCAATCAAAATTGACTGAAATTAATGAATTTTCATTTTCTTTTAGACAAGAAAAGATTATTTTCTTTCCATCAACAGCATAAAAAAAATTTGCGAATGAATTTTAAAATAGTGTGGACGTCATGTCTTTTTAAAGGAGGAGAATGACAATCTTGTCTTGTTGATCGTCTGCTTCATCCAGTCACTCCAGTGTGTAACACTCAAAACGGGATCAATGTCTCTAAGGAAGGTTCCGAAAAAAAAGAAAAAAAAAAGAAACTGTTTGGCTGATTTATCAACAAATCTCAATGGTGGAGGGGAGGAAAAAATGAATGAAAAACCTTAATTATGCAAGTCAATCATCAAGCAAGCCCGACATTTCTGATATCGAGAAATTTTATGCTTTCTAAAACTAAAAACTAAAAGCAATTAAACTTTATGAGTCATATTATGTTGTAAACTTGTAACTGTAACAAATTAAAAAAAAAATGGGTGAAAAAAACTACTTACCTTTTAGTTTTTACCCACGGCAAAGTTATTTGGGAATTGGAGGGGGGGATTTATGATTAATGTCTTCTTTTTTTTTTTTTTTTGTTTTGTTTTGTTTTTGATTTTTTTGATTTTTTTTATTGATACTTCCTTCTTGGGGACAAGACTGTTCCACTCGTAAAAAAAAATAGGTGGAAATTATTTTTGTACATTAGCATTCATTCGGTTTTCCTCAATCACAACATTTGTCAGAATCGAAAAATATTGATTTGTTATCGATTTAGATTGGTGGTCTTGTTCATACAGTGTAACTGTAACTGTAAAAATAAAATCGATGCCTGACTTTTTAGAGTTAGAGAGTTATTTTTTTTTATTTACAAATGTCAGGTTTGAAATTGTTCTTCTTCTTACGTCATTGACATCTGCATATATTTTTAATACTTTTAAAAAATAATTAATTAATTTATTTAATTTTTCTTTTTTAAATAAAAATGTATACATCCATTTATTCCTAAAAGAGATTTTTTTATAAAAAAAAGTTTCATATGACAAACAATTTCTTGTATCCGTTGTTTTTTAATTTCTGTTCTTTGATGGCAAAAAAATATTTTTATAAAAAACATTTCCCGAAACAATTGTTATTGTTTGTTTACTTAAAAAAATAATAATAAATAAAATAATAATAACAAATAATAATAATAAATAAAATATTTGTTCTTTATTTAAACTCGCTGCCATCAAAATAATATAAAACTAAAAAACAGCTTCCAACTTGACATTTGTAGATGAAGTACAGATAACTCATTAAAGATCAGGCATCGATTTGATTATGAACAGGATAACTGCTTCTAAAATAAAAATTAAAATTTTTTCAATTCTGATAAATGTACTTTGGGGAAGGTCCAATAAATGCTAATCTATAAAATTATTTCCAAAAACATTCTACCTATTTTTTTATTTATTTATTTATTTTATTTTTTTTTTTGGATCAATCTATGTAGTGACCTTCTTTGACCTAAATCGTAAACACACAATATAGATCACAAGCATAAAACTGATGGATCAGCTCGGTGATTGACTTGAAAACTTTCATTCATGTGTGGCGGACTTCACCACATTAATTTAATTTTAGATTAGGAAAC
This sequence comes from Acanthosepion lycidas, assembly GCA_963932145.1. Classification (NCBI taxonomy): domain Eukaryota; kingdom Metazoa; phylum Mollusca; class Cephalopoda; order Sepiida; family Sepiidae; genus Acanthosepion; species Acanthosepion lycidas. The sequence goes on from OZ010577.1 coordinate 19,800,489, forward strand.
AAGGCTGACGCAGAAAAGGATAACCAAAAGACATTGTTACACATGAAATATGTATTTAACAAGATGTACAATATGAAACAACGATGTGAAGGAAAGCATGCATTTAAGTAAGAAAAGGTTGAACCAAGAGCTGTCTCTCTTTAACTGTTATTTTAGTGTTCCAAAGTTCACTGGAAGAATGTTCATGAGAGTCTCTTGTAATGATTGTTCTTGAAAGAAGAGTTTATGTGTACAAGGTATGTTCAGCATGTGAGTGGTGTGTGTGAGTTTTAAACTGTCGTGGATTCGTTTAGCAGTTGAATTTCTCACTAATGAGATGAAAAAGACGTTAGGTTAAATAAACGACTGTAGGCTCCAAATGCCTCCGTGGTAAGAATTATTCTTCACGTGCAAACGATCTAATTGGTTGGCATCGACCAATCAGCGAGCGAGATTTGGGGAGATTTAAGAAAGCTTCTGTGATCCGTTTCTCCCAAAAGTGCACAAAATCGACTACTTAAAAATAGAGCGATTACAAAATTGTCGCATTACTGCGATTTGTAAATCGCCTGTAGAAATGTAGTGGTGATTTATTAACCAATAAATCCTTGGCGTTATATGTGATTTGTATTTTTTGTATGTATGTATGTACGTAATAGATCCGCACACATGTGTTTATTTGGATAAATAATGTTGCGGGAGTAATGCTGGTTGATGTAAAGTCGGAAAACACGTGTCTCCTGGTATATTTATCCCATAACAAAAATGGCGGACTCGGAATGTGAGTCCGGGTAATAAATGAAAAAGTAACAACAAAATTATATATAGAAACAAACGATTAGTATGTATTAACAAAACAGGGGTATACATAGACAATAGAATATTGTTGCGTGTGACAAAACGATGAATATAAAAGCAGAAAACATTTAAACTAGGGAATTGTTTGAGTGTATGAAATTGTTTAGATGTAAGTCCTAAAGAAAAGTGTTACATAGAAGAAAATTAAGGGAAAGATGCTGGCGTGCTTGTGTGCTTTTCTCCGCGTTCGACCTACATCTTAGCGTCCCTGGATCAAATAGGAGAAAAAAGAGAATGACAGAATGTCACTTTTTATTTAGGCTTAAGGAGCGTCTTTAGCGGCGGGTTTTTTTTTTTTTATAGGAAAGTAAGTGGGGTAACTCCACACTAATCATTTTCCCAGTTTCTTTACCTAATGTAGCGGTCTCAAAAAAGCCTGGCACACATTGTCACTTTTTCATTTTAATGTTCTATTCATGCACTATTTTTTCTAGGCCATATTCCCCGATACGTTTTTTTTTTTCCAAACTGGTAATTCGTACTTTTCTCTTTACAGGCCACCATCGTTATGTATTTATGATGTACAAACAATCGCGTGGAAGGATGGAATTCCAAGGTCTCCCACGCCTAAACAGACACTGTGCCGACGGTCGCCTTAATCACCGAATGAGAGACTTTGCTCGCAAGTACAACCTTGGCGAACCAGTTAGCGGTAATTTCTTCCAAGCTGAATGGGATGAAAGTGTCCCTAAGTTACAAGAACATTTTAGAATGTAGACAGTCAAAAAATAGCGATTTTAAAGAATTGGATGGAACTGTATTGAAGTAGAGGTTCGGAAAATCTCACACAAATACATAAAAAAATTAAACAAATAAAAAGATGATAAGACATTCAAATAAAAAAAAATGTGGAGGAAAATAACTTTTACCAGTCAGGTGGTAGGATGGTTTTGTTTTTTTTTTTTTGAGTAAAGGGAGATAATTCTGAGCTAAGTTGCTCTTGAACGGACCGTGACATTGGAGAAATTTTATCTAAACTGGAGGTGCAATTTCTCGGAGAAACTACCCGAGTCAAACAATAAGCACTACTATTAGGCAGGTTTAAAACTTGATTTACCGACATTACGATAATCGATGATATTCGTTAGATTAATTGTTGATAATGGCATGAAAACTTGGTTAATAATATTTTTTATGATGATGAAATAAAAGACGTTTACAATTTGAATTACTCAAATTATTTTTTGTTTTTATTTAACGTCAGTGGAAGTTGTTTCACTATACAATTGTTTTGCTTGTTCAGCGATTTATAATATTAAGTACACGCGCACACGCACACACGCGCAAACACAGACACACACACACAGTGTATGTGGAGATATCCGAGTTGCATCTCTGATGTCATAATTTATTGTGCTTAGCATCTTAAAAGAAAAAAGATTAGGGGTTCAAATAATCTTATTTTTTTCAAAAGGACTTTTCTGAGATGTTAAATAAAAAAAGGTACAAGACTCTTATGACTCAAAGTGAAATTGAAAAGACACAAACCTGATCACAATACCAAAATGTATTTTCACGACAAAGATCTGTACAAAATAAACATGAGACAAAAATTCCTTTGTACGCCTTATAGTGGGCGTGGGACTTCGGGGTTAAAATGAACAACTGAATTACCCAAGAAGGTTAATGGAGGATGAGAATGACGAGGAAACTCATAAGTAATTTCATAAACAAAATAAGGAAGATTATTTACGAATTTACACGCTTAAAGTACTGTTAGTCGTTAGTTTAAAAAAAATAAATAAATAAGAATTTTTGAATAGGAAATGTTCATACAACAGATTACATGATCTGACACCAAATAATATTAAAAAATGTTTAAAACAAAGGTAAGAGAATTCGTTGTTCACAGAAGGGATATACGTTTGTATATATTCAAAAGTAGAATAAGAGAGTTTGAAATACTAAGCTTTCTTGGATTGTTGAAATAAAGTTCTTTGAAGTGCTAAATTCTTGGTTAAGGTCGATATTGGCGAGTAATTTGACACTGGCGAAAATTTCAAGCAGCATGCGTGATCAGAAACCTTTCACATGACTTCAGAGACTCTTCTCTTGTTAATTTTTCCTCGTTTTATTTCAAAAACGTTTTCGCATGGGTTATTCTTTTCTTTTTTTTCTTGGTTCAACGGTTGATTTCTGTGAACACAAGGTTTCCACTGGCCCAAAGAAAATTTCACATAGACTCGCAAATTTGTTTCAGTCTTTTTCTTCAGCTCGTCCGAATTTGAAGGTAAAGGGAGTTATTACTTCGTACTCACTACAAACCTCAAAATAGTCAATCTGGACAACAGTTCTTGTATAAATTCAAATTTGTTTTCTTTTATTTCATGTAAATCGATTTTCTTTTAATGTGAGAAAATAATAACTGTCTCAGGCGTTGCTAGGTTTTCCGCTTTTTAGACAAAATAGTCAATTTTTTAAATAAACTTACGCAGGCAGGGTATGAAAAAATCGCAAGTTTTTTAACACGCTTTCGCGGGTATGCGATAAAATGTCAATGTTTTAAAATGTATGAGATAAGATTTTAAAATTTCTTCATCGTCTTTAACACTCTATATCTGAGACATTTAAATCTTTTCAACCTTCCCTTTTTATAGCTAGTCAAAGGCTCCAAAGAGGTTTAAAAAATAAATTCCAATGTTCGTCGTTGTTTAACAATATCTGCTTTCATTTCCAGGGTGATGACTACTTTTCTTCAAAGCACCGTCACCTGAAGAGATTACATTACGCTTTGAAGTCATAATGAAGGACAATGTTTCCATAAACACGACACGAACCAAAAAGAGTGAATGCACAATAATCCACACGGCTTTATGTACAAGGCAAAAACCATAAGTCGAAACAATATTAATGGAGATGATTGCGTCGTAACCATGAATCTTTGTAGGTTCGGACTGTTGTACAACGAGGACTTACTGTATCATATTCTCCCATATGGGAGAATATGATACAGTAAGTATATATATATATATATATATATATATATATATATATATATATATATATATATATATATATTGTGTGTGTGTGTGAATAAAGATAAAACGAAAACTTACTTTAGCCGACGCTTTTCGTCGTCTTTTGATGGAAGAATATATAAGAATTTTATTTTGAAAACAAAATTAAAAATGTTTTTAATCTTTCAAAATTTTTATATTAATTCAGAAATACTCAACTATTCATCAGGCTAACTGAAAAGTCTAGGTGAATTATGAAGGATGCTAAGTGACGTAATTTAATGTCTAATAAACAAAAGTGAGTAAATGATGTTGCATTTATTTAATAATGTCATTACTATTTATATTATTTTAGTTTGAGTCTAATTTATGTATTATATAATTTAGATAAAAGGAAGTTATAAATTTAACTGTTTCATTTTAATTTTTTGACATTTTTATAATTATGTATGTTGGCTTGGGAAAGAAGTAATTCTTTCAGGAACGAAAATATTTGAAAATATTGGAGGCGCAAATTTATATTTTGATAAAATTCGATAGCAACATTTTCGAGAATTTTCCGTCGAAGTAAGCTACTTTATATTTTAATAAGCGTGACATTCTTTAGATGAAAGTTATGGTTGAATTTTTTCTTTGTATGACTAATGCATTTGATAAATTGTTGTGTATAAGATCCTTTTTGTGTTCTTAGATAAGTTTTTTTTTTGTTAATTTCTGCAAGTTTAGCAACAGTTTCATTATTTTTGTATGAATGTCCAAAAAGGAAATAATTCTGAATTGCCGCCTTTGAATGAATATTCTTACCTTTCGGAAGTGTAATATGATAGAGGATAATTTAATAACTGTTAAATTCAGAATAACTAACAAAGACCACATTGGGTGCAATTAAATATTTTATGACATTAAACAGCTAAGAAAATAATTAAAAAAAACTACTAAAAATAAAATTATTCATTCTACTAAGTTTCGTATAAGTTTATAGAATAAAAAGTTAGATTCTTAAACTATTGGTTATTAAGAGAGAAGAGAAGAGGGAAATGGAGAAAGAAAAGAGGGGCACCATCACAGCTACAATGTTTCATTTGATTTTCATAACGAAGAAATAAATTTTTCAAAAAAATTCATATGGAAAAAATGGATACAATCAAAACTTTTACGTGAAAATATGTATTTCTTAGTAATTAAAGTGTACATGTAAAGTAAAGAGTGCTATGGGTAAATTGTCGCCATTTTATATTTTTCATTTTTACGTAATTTAGACGACAGTTTATCCATCGTATCCCGTACATATTTACTGGCAGTAGATACCAAATGTAAATACAGAATGTTATAATTGAATTTTTTATTTATTTTTTAATTTTAAATAATTGGTTGATATTTTTAAATAGTTTCACTGCACAATTTACACATTAATAAAGAGTTCAAAAGCATAATAGAACATTACCTGGTTGTTCACTAAATATTAAGAGCAGCCGTTTGTGTTAATTAGATGATTGTTCAAATCTGCCAATAATTCTGCATCAATCTAACAATTCCTTTTCAACGGATAACAACATATATGATTCCAAATTCACTTCAGGCAGCGCTTTTCTTAACCTTGTCTACGAGCTTTAGATTTGAATAACTGATAATGTGCAGATATAACTTTATCTTTCCGCCATTTTTCTTCAAAGTTTGAGACACATGTGTTGTAAGCATGAAACGGTTTTTCTTCCCTTCGGTAAATAACGTTTTAACTTTGAAAAAAAAAAGCAAAACACACACACACACACACACGCGCGCACGCACACACACACACACACACACACACACACACACACACACGTCTCCTTCCTGCTGTAATTAATACGTAGTTGATAGCATCGTATTCTGTTTATGCAAAGTGGTAATAAACTGTATATTTATATTACAATTCAAGCAACTTCTGTTAGAACTTTTTATTGGAATACAATGTAAACAAAATGATGATTTTGGAATTGGTTGGGACATTGAAAGTAGGTCTTCTTCGTACAGTGTATCAACTTAACAAACTGATTGTACTAACTGACCTCAAGATTAGTTTAAGAACATAATATGCATAACTTCGACATACCTATATTTTTATCAGAACCTGTGGCTGATTTTATATCATTGACTAGAATGTAGTAAATGTTTCTTATTTTGACAAAGTCTGCTTTGACATCTGCGCATTGATATAAAAGTCAACTATATTTATTGACATCGACTAAAAAATATATTAATTTATGCATGCTAATCATAATTCACTGATTTTAAATAAAAAGTTATTAACATCAACAAAAAATTCAGGTTTTTTTGAATAATTATAGTTTAAATATGTTTTTGATAATTGGTGCACGGAAGAAATGAAAGCAAATCTCTTGGCATTCATGTTAATACTATTTTCAATGAAAAAGTTTTTGTTTTTTTACTACTAAAATGAAATTGGTACCGTATCCATATGGCTCCCTACAGATTCCTTTTTTATCTGTGAATTGCCATATTGTATCAGGATGTAGGCGACCATAGCAATTCACAGATAATAAAGCAAAGGAATCTGTGGAGAGCCATGTATCATCAGAATGTAGGCGATCGCAGCATTCCACACATTCCTTTCCTTTATTATCTGTGGAGAGCCATGTCCCATAAGGATGTAGATGATCGCGGCCCTCCACAGTTTCTTTTACTTTATTAATTTTCACCCAAGCAAGGCGGAAGTGTCACTAGCACGCAACGGGTTACAGAGATTGGGAGCAAGAGTAAAGAGGGAGGGGTCGCAGAGAGTGAGAGTAAGAGTAAAGAGGGAGGGGTTATAGAGAGTGGGAGCAAGAATAAAGAGGCGTGATAGAGGAAAGGATGAAGAGAAGGACGAGGAACTAGATCAAGGCATCTGAAGATGTTGATTGACATTGCATTTGAATAATTGAAGATTATAGCTATCAGAGAAGCAAGTAAGAGGAAGGGAGTTCCACAGACGGGAAGTGCGAGACATGAAGCTAGAAGAGACGACTACATTTAACAGTTTCGACAGTGAAAGGATGGGACTGAGATGCCAACCTAGTAGCACGCTTAAATTCATGCAGTTTGGGAACCAACGAAAGTAGCTCGTCGGAGCAGTTACCATGAAAGTACTTGTAGAAAAGACAGAGGGAAGTGACGGCATATCTGTGAGAAAGTGAATGTGTAGACGAGATGTCAGATTAGGACCAATAACACTGCATATCCGTCTCTGTATTTTATCGAGGACCTTGAAACGAACAGCGTGGGTTCCTGACCATATATGGCAGCAGTATTCCATGCAAGGGCGAATGGTTGATTTATAGATTTGAAGGATGGACTCAGTCGAGAAAAACTTTCTGGCGAGACACATAGTTTGTGAATTCCCATGACTTCCTGGACAAGCCAGTGGATTGGTATCCTTCTTTAAAATTTGGAATCTATACCAGTCCTTTTCTTGTACTAATACTGGCTACCTTCCAAGGAGCCCAGTCTGTGCTGGGATTTAACCCATAGCTGGGGTGGGGAGAAAAAGAAATGTATTCATGACTTTTCAAAGGGCATTTCAGCGGAAGTGAATGCAACAGACAAGACAGGAATTTGAATTCGTCTCACTGATAACTGCTGGGAATACCTGTTGGTGAGATTTACATTCTCAGAGAAAATAGGATAAATAAAAGGTCATCCTTACAACATCAAAAATATATTTTACCTTTACCATCACACTCTCCACCACCACCACCACCAATAATAATAATAATAATAATAATAATAATAAATAAACAAATATTCTCGTGTTTCAATGAGCCAACAAAGTTTTTGATTGAAACTACTCATTTATGTGGAAAAAACAGACCTGCAGATTCCAACTGGTTTAGCGTTTTTTTTTTTTTTTGTTTTTTTTTTCAAATGTCATAATCCAAAAGAAGGGTCTGTAATGTTAGCTGTCCTGACCTGGCATCTCGACTTCAGTCTCTTTTCCACCACTGTGACGTTGTTTCCTTGACTTTTCTATAAATATTTCCATGGCAATCATTCTAATGGGCTCTCCTCCTTGGTAACTACGACCTCGATTGTATGAATTTAAGCAGACTACGAGCTCTTATCGTTTTACTGTTGAAATTAAAGGATATATTGGGTTGAAAAAAACAGGGAAAAAATAGTTCAAGCACGTTTGAGGTAACATTTAAAAAGTCTACAACAAAGACAGAGGACACGAGCCGAATTTAAAAAAACGGACGATAAATTTATTAACACGCAAAAAATAAGAGAATTACACAAATTAAGTCCTTTGTGCGCCAAATGATGGCCAATAACATGTATGTAAAAATAATCAATGCAAAATAAAATATGCCTGTTTTACAATAAAATTACAATGCCGAATAAGTTCCACAGAAAAGTTAAACAACATAAAATCAGATGAAGAAAGGGGAAAATAGTTCTTTGAATAGTTTTCAAAGAATATGTTTGGTTTGGTTTGGTTTGTTTTACGGCATATCAACCTAAATGGGTTATTTTCTGCCAACAAGAGTTTTTATTGCTGGTAATATTTGTTTCCAAAAATGCATTGCCGGTAATAATGTATTACTGGTAATAATCTTTCCTCAAAAATTCATTGCTGGTAATAATTTTTTACAAAAACGTATTCCTGGTATTAAAACCTATTTTTACACTTTCATAGTGTTTTACCCTAGTTTTGGGTTAAACTATTTGCCCATAGCTGGGACCTTAACAGGTGCTACCACCCCGGGTCAGGGTGCACCTGGGAGCACCAGCAATTAAGAGGTGGTTCCACGCTCCGAAAACCTCCTGAACAGAGGCCTTGCTGTCAGATGTAGTTTATCGTTTTACCCAGGACATTCAAAGAATAGGTACAATTTTCGAAGCAAAGTTTGTGGCAGAACCGAAGAACGGAACAGTCACACCAGCCAAAAAATTTTCCTTGATGATGTGGGAGTGACTTTGATATTCCTTTTAATTCTCGTCTGGTGGTCGTTAAATTTCTTCTGTGATGTTTTTCCTTGACAGGGCCGAACCGGCTTCATGCAGCAGCTGTTCGTTAACTCCTCGAATTCATTTCCTGATTTTCCTTTTATGTACCTATTTAGGCTCCAGATTTCACTTCTCGAAATTTAGAGGAAAACCTTTTGATTGGTTCCGAATAAAAAACAAACGCAGCTATTTTCCCACAAATCGAAATGAACCAAAAATATTTTTGAAATTCAAAACTTCAAGCAACACAGCGTCTCACAGACGATACACGCTCAAGCAGCTTAAATTTCTTATAAAATAGCTAGATGCAACCAGTTCTATTCTAACTTTTTTTCTTCGCACTTCTCGCCTGTGGAACTCTCTTCGAAATAATTTCTTCCTTGCCAAGTACGTTCATCAAAAATTGCAATACACATATTTATTTCTGATCTTACATAAATTGGGGCACAAGGCCGAGGGGGAAAGGGAGGGGCTGGACTTCATTAGCTATCCTAGTCCTAGTTAATCCTACTCACGACCCATTCATTCATTACAATTACTTATTCACCACAAGAACTCATCCACCATCTCTCAATCCTGCATATAACACAATACCGCAAATTCACAGGGAACCTACGAAAAACCTCATGAGATAAAATCTGGTGAAAGTCCAAAATATATAAAAATTCCGTGATTCATGAAATGATGGGGGAAGGGAGATGAACCCAGAAAACAAACTAAAAATGTAATACAAAGATAAAACTAAAACAAAACAATGTTAGTAGTAACCGTCCCACCCTTCAATATAATAAGAGTAGCCGCTGTATTCTGCCATTCGACAGAATCAAGAAGCACACTCACTAATAAAATGGGGAGGATGAAAATAAACGAGGGGATAGGAAAGTCAAAGGCTGGCCCAGTCAAGATGAAATATGGGGGACAAAAACAAACGTCGGGGGGATCTCAACATCTCAAAAGAGAATGCCGGGAACAGGCCGGGAACACCACTTATTTATATTAACTAGGAAAACGAAACATTGTCTAATTTAACCAGGGGAAAGTTCACAGGAAACCGCCCCGTTGCATTAAGGGGGGTACTTAAAAGAGAAAATCAAGGCTAGCCCCGTCAACACAAACCAGGCTCGCCTTGGTCACCCACCTTTCGCTAAAATCTGTCGAAATGAAACGCTTTCTATCAGATCTGATTCTTACTTTAAGCTGATGCTTAAAGAAAACAAACAGATCCTAATGCGAATAACGTTCGTCTCGCAAGATACCCTCCTTTCACGACATCCACATCACCATTCGAGCCACGGCTAGCAACGTAAAAAACACCAACCGTTTTACCCCGAAGAACGGGGACGACACATTGTCACGCATACGTGAGATCAATGGACACGAGCTGCTCGGGAGCAATATAAGCCGTCAACTCGCCGACATAATCCCAGATGGGGAGCACCTGAGGACAATGGTAGAAGGCGTGGGAAACTGTTTCTTCTAGGCCAAGGTCACACCGATGACAGTCTGGCAAATCTGCCTCACCCGATCTGAAGAGTACGTCATTGAGAGGTAGCACGTTCAGAATCAATCGCCAGCTAAGCGAAAACAGAGTTGCTGAAATAATCCGCCGCTGGCGCCCAAGACCACAAGGAGCGCAACTCTGATGCCGACAAGTCGAGTCGGTCACACAGAGGATCGTTCACGATCCCCTCCACTAATTCATGATACAATAGTCTCCGAGGCCGAGAAAGGGCAATGGACCGAGGAATGACCTTCAAGGCCGACCGACACTCGGTAAGGAAACTTGACAACCTTCCACGACTGTGACGGGGCTAACCCCAAGAAAGTGATGAGTAAAACTAGGGAAGGCGTCCCTAACACCACGCGCCAAAATCGATCCCTCCGTCAAAATGCGCCGTAGGAAAGCCAAACTTGAGGCATGGCGATGACTCGCCAGGTGTGCAATCCCAGCTCCTCATGACACGGACACTGGTAACAGGCTTCTTTACGGACCCAAGGTATGCGACCACTCCACAAGAGGGTGATCAACAAACGCTCGATCGCCTCCATACGGGTCGTGCAAAGTGGAAGTACAGCCAAGTAGTAAAGGATGAGGGGCAAGACGTAAGTCGCACACACCTCGGCCCTACCCTTTAAGGACAACCTCCTTTAGAGCTAAGTCTGGACCGACGCTCCGACCTTTGCCTATACTTCTGAACAATTTTTCTTCAGCTGGAGTCCGGGCCCGAACCACACTCCAAGAATGCAGATGGGTCCATCAGTCCAGCCAAAGGGTCCCGGAAGCGCGACCCCCTTCCAGGTACCTAACCGCAATCCGAAAGACTTGATATGGTTAATCGTGGCCCCTATCAACTTTCTCGTACCGTTCAAGCGTCTTCTGTACCACCTTAACATCGCGACGGCACGACACGAAAATGGATACGTCATCGGCGTACGCAGAAACCATAGCTCTATCTCTAGCTCTAGCTCTACCGGGAAAAACAGTGATTCTTAGGGCCGGATTGAACGCCCTGTCCTTCAGCCGGCGAACGAGAGGCTCCAACGTCAAAGCATAAAGTAAGGGTGACAGCGGACAACCTTGTCGGGCCAACCGATACAGCGCAAAAGCTCTCGACCGCTTCCTGATCACCTGTACCACAGTAATAGGGGAGCGATACAGAAGGCTGGTCCACTTGCAGAAGTCTGGTTCGAATCCGGCGGCCTGCAGGGCAGCAGCCAGGTACTGACTGCAACCTCTCCGTCAGGATCTTAGTCAAAATCTTTAACTCTGTGTTTAGCAGAGTAATGGGCCTGTAATCATGTAAATCCCGCCCAATACCCTTCCCCTTTTTCAACAGCGTGATCACACCCCTGGAAATCCGATCGGGAATGGACCCATGCCGGAACCAGTTATTGAACACAACTATCAAAATCGGAACAAAGATGTGCGACAGTCTCAAGTATAAGGCAAACCATCAAGTCCAAGAGACTTGCCACTGTCGACTTTCTTCAATGCCAAGTGAACTTCGCCCTCTGTTATCTCACCCTCGCAGCTAGCCGCTTCAGTCGTCGAAAGCCGAAGAAAGTCAGGCAAATAACTGCGAAACTCATCGCCACAGAGACTAGGCTCATTGGTAAAACGGCTCTCGAAATGCCGCCGAAACGCATCGCACATGCCCTTGGCTGACCACAGAGTACCCCCACCGAGGTAATAACCTCACAAATGTATCGATCGGAACCTCGACGGATCTCTTCTTTGAGCAAATCTGCGCCCATGTTTACAGCTTCGTTAGACATCTTGTTTAACCTATGTCTAACTACCTGATCCTGGTAGAGCTTGCTAGCTTCACTCTGCAGAGACTGCCTAGCTACGACTATCTTTAGGGAATCTCCCTAGCCACCGCCTAGGACAGACTATCCTCTAGCATCTTCAACTTTTTAGCCTTATCTAGAGCTAGTCGTTGGCTATATTCAGTGGTGAAGGACCTAATCCTATTCTTAAGTCTCTCCGACCACCTACTCCCAATAACCGCCCCTACTAATTCCCGCTGCACTAATCCAGTCAGCTGTTGCTGGAAGTCCCGCCTCTCAAGTAAAGACAAATTGAACTTCCAGTGTCCAGCCATACTAGGCCTATTACCTAACACTATCCGGGCACAGACAAGTCTAAGTTCCGAAAAGTCTAAGAGGTGAAACGTGGGACAGTCTACTTAATCTAGATCGAACCTTCTCACTAATACTCTGTCCAGGTAGCTGGCTACCTGGAGAAACGACTAATTAAGTGCCCACGTCCACATCTCCAGCCCCGGTATCTATCGACGAACGTAAACTCGCCGATCAGATAAACCAAGCTACGATTGTCCGATGACCTCATGCTAGCTCCTCGCCTCGTGTCTATCTTGGGGTCCAAGATGGCATCCAGTCCCCCATTAAGACTAAGCGCGACGAATCCACCAGGAACGGCCTCAACCGACGGAAAAAGGCAACACGCTACCCCTAATCGTTGGGCGCATAAACTGCAACGACTCGAAACGAACCACAGTTCACGGCAATATCAGCCACGATCAAGCGGCTATCTGCGCTCACGTGGACAAGATCTACCCTCGTATCCAGAGAATGCTTGACTAACAAGGAAACACCTCAGGCTTGCCGGTCTCCATATACTGAATAAACAAAATAGTCGCTAGACAGCACACAAGCATCGACGTCGTAAACAAAGAGTGTCTCCTAGATCGCGGCCGCATCTACCTCGAAGGACAAGAGATCACGGAGCAGGAAGACAGCTTTACCCCGATCTCTCAGGCTCCTTGCATTCAAGCTAGCTAGCTTGATAGACATCTTTTAAGGTGTTAAAATCCATTAAATGCAGACTGGGCGGAAATCTGCGAGGGTCAAGATCCAGACGAATTGTCCCAGACTTCCAATACTAATGTCGGTCGTAATTCGACCGTCTAGGACAATACCGCCGACGTCTGTCGGGAAGGTTAGATTAAGAGCCCCGTATAAAGAGGGATGAACCATCACGGGACCCTCCCTGCACATAATTTGGCTAATTTTTTATAATCCTCCGACTCCACCTGAGCCCTTTATATTTTGGGAAATGATTTTTGGGCGACGTCTAAGAGGTCCCACACTTTCAATTTGCCACCCGTATTTCTAATTAAAGTTATTACCCTTGGATAGTGCGGGAAATTCCTGTGGACTTTGTCGACGGAGATTAATTTGAACAGTGGCCTCAATGGCCTTTCTCTGGGAGGAGAGGTCTCTCTCTAACGCTTTCTGTCAATACAACAAATAGCCTCCCCCACAGAGGAAGAGCTTCTTTTTAAGGTGAGATTGCTTGACCCTGCCTCTGACGGTGGTCCTCTCGTCCATGAGGGACATTTTGTTGAGGTGGGGCTACCACCTTTTGCCTCCTCTTTACACACTTGCTGCCATTCACTGAGACTCTTTGGGGTCTGGTCGGAATTGTCTGACCTGATTACCTCTTCCGATGCCTTAAGTTGCTGGGTTGGCGGTGCTGGGTTCTTGCCAGGGCAAACCTTTGATAAGTGGCCCGCGGTTCCGCAGGACGAGCAGTGAGCGTGCCGGTCCTCCACAACAACAAAAATGTTCTGGCCACAACACAAAACGTCGAGGATATCGGGAAAGCTTTTCCGAGCCAGGATGGCAATACCCACCTTACTCCTGGTCCTTACAACCACGCTGACTTGTCCATAGTGAGCAAAGAATGCTCCCAGCTCCTATATATGAAGTGACACCCTGTGAAGAATAATTCTTGTCTTCCTCGTGCCCAAATATTCAGTCTGCATCCTCACTGATTTTGTTGTGAGGATGCTTCCAGCCAGCGCTTTTGCCTCGTCTGCCGTTGACAACAAAATGTCCCACATAGCATTTGACATTCTCACCAATATTTTGGGACTAATTCTGAGGCTCTTCAATGCTTCTTCCATTATTTCCCTGCTGACACCGATTAACCTTTCACATCCTAGTTCAGCAGGGAGATCGTCCTGTGAGAGACAGCTTCAAAGACCAAGGGAATAGTCAAGGCTTCATTTCCAGCAATGAATTCCTTGTACTTTTTCTTTTGGACTTCATAGTACTCCAGACCCTTCTTAGGTCTGTTTGCCTCCCAAGCTGAAGGAGCAGCAGAGGGTGCTACTTGCGATTGCTGTGAAGTCTTCTCCATAACGATTAGGGTCCCACAAGAGAAAAACGTAAAACAGGTCACAGAAACAAAGGAAACTGTGTAGCACAAAACAGACAAATATAATAACGTGTCAGACAATCAATAAAACGTAGATAAAACTCACAAAGATCCAAACAGGGTTACCTTTGAAAGGAAGTTCCAACCTTGGCAGACAAAAATAAATCGGGCTGTAACTAAATACAGACCCCCATCCGTACTCTGTGGATTAATAATACAGTACTATTATAGTTAATGTGACACACTTTGCGTCTCCCCTCATAACCAATGGAAGAATCCATGTTCAGCAATTTAATGTTGCGAAGGTCGGTCGTCTTTCTAAACAACAAATATCAATCGCCATCTTCTGTCTTCTGAAACTTATTCTTTTATTGTCCTTTCTCCTCACTAAAGTCTTCTCCTTCTCTTTCACTCTCAGTAACTTCTTGCATCTTAGTGGTATTATCATTCTGCTTGGGGTGAAATGATTAAAATATATCCATACGTATGTTTGAACCCACAGTCTGAATCGAGCTTTGTTTCAACCTAACCAATGTTGCTCACTTCTTTACTAAATCTGACACTAATATAAATCGTGTTAATAGTAGTTGATTATGTGGAATGTAAAAAAAAATACTCGTTTAACAAATCTTCAGAAAGCTAGAAAGAATTCGGACAAGTTTAATTTCTTATTTCTCTTGGGCATGGTCAATTAGTAACACAATGTACAACTGTTTTCACCATTGGTACTTTTGTTCCACCTATTCTTATCTTTCCTAGAAAGTCTTTCAAGGAATATTATATATGTGATGGATCAATTGGTGGGGCTAATCAATTTGGATAGATGATGAAAGAAATCTTGCTAAAATTCGGCGGGCATTTTAGTGAAGCATGTTCAGTAGACAAAGAAGAAACCAATCTGAAAAACAAGCCTTAGAAGGGAAATGCTTAATTTTTTGAAAGGAAATGGTAGTATTCTACACTCTTCCCCCATCGCCCTTCCCATAAGCTGTGGAATCACCTGTCAGATTGGTATTTCAATAACTTGGGTCAAATAGACATGAGAGTGCTGTCATGAAGGTGAAGTGGGTAGAGTTTGGTCAAAACACTGTACCACCGCGCAAAAAAAAAGTAGTCATCGGCTGAGGGGTTTTCTCCTGTATAGGTTTAACTTTTTACCTAAAACAACCTAAGAATCCTCTAGAACGAGGATGGAAAAAAACTTTTTCTTGGAGGGCTGCGTCATCGTTGTCCCTGTGTAAAATGACCCCGTATTATAATAACAACTTGAGTTTTATAACGATAATATAAATAACAATCATATATGCGTATGCTATTTGTACATTTATTATTTTATTATATAGATATATTTTGCGAACAATATACACAAATGATTGAGGAGTTAGTTTAATATTTAATATATTTGCTATTATTAATGCGGTTTATACATATTGGAAATATTTTACAGTGATAAAAATTCTCAATTAATCTCGTGAAACGTTTATAACAAATCGTAGAAATGACATTCTGTGTACACACAGGCACCTAGATCCCTACGTCAGTTTACACTGAACATATGATTAAGCATTTACATCAGCAAAACGATTGACTTTTCAATCAAGGTAACTTTGTAGTAGTACATAACGCGATATGTTGATTTTGTAAAAAGTGAGTATCCTGAGAACTGGGGTTCCCTATTAAATATATAAATGGTTTGCATCATTTTTTATTTTTTATTCCTGTTTTAAACAGATTACATGTAACCAAAAAATGCCAAAATCTATTAACGGATCATCAGGCCGCATAATATCATCAGGCGGACCGTAGTTTACCCGGCCCCTGCTCAAGAGCCAATCTAATGAAAACCAGAAAGAAAAGATCAGCTGTTTTTATTTGCATTAATGGAAACAATTCAACTGAAGAAAAGCAAAAAAAGCCTGCAATATATCAAAACGTCACATGTTCATAGAAAAATTTAAAGTGAAAAGTTTAAAGTAGGTACCTCCACGAGATCGCTAAAAAAAAAGACCATAGCATGATGAAAAAGACGCCAAACTTGACGAAAAAAAAATTTTATCGTCTAAATGTTTATGTTATTATTAAGAGGAAAGATCAAAGTATTTTGGGGGTATTTTTTTACATTTTTAATCGTTCCTAGCATGTCCGAAATTTTTTGGGGGGAGGGGGGGTCAGCAAAATTGACAGATAGCAACCATTTTTTTTCCATTATGTAAAAAAATTGAAAATCTCACTTTGAAATTCTTTTAAATATCAATTATCACTTTTTCAAAACTTATTTTAAGAAAATCAGAAATTATAATGTTTATTTAAAATATTTTGAACCAAGCTTAACTCAAAGATGTAATTTGAAAATAAAACAAAGCAGGTCATAAACTTTCGCGTCACTTGACAGATGATGAATGACATATTGACGGATTCAGTGAGGATAATTTGTTCTACGGAAGGAGAAAAGTGAAATTATTTACATTTAAGTGAACAAATTATTTACCTCGTTATTTTTAAGGAAAACTTTCAGCGCTCTAATTTCTTTTGTACTTAACTTTCACCTTTACGTTTACGATGCTTTATGGAAAATATATTATAAAGAAATTAAAATAAGATTGTTAGGAGTGAGATTAAATTTCATATTTCATAAGAAAGGTATCTAATTAATTTATAGATAACTTTCTTATGAAATTTTATCAGAAGTGTACATAAAATACTATAATTTTATGTATATTTATTACATTTGACTGTGTTATTTGTATTTCCATTCATTTTATTATTAATTTTGATATTTCATTTATGGAAAAATGTCATAACTGAGATTAATATAAAAATAAGATCATATAAATTTCATAAGATGATGCTGATACTTGTAGGTACCTTTCTCAGTTGAAATTTCAAAATCAAATTAACTTCTCCACACGTGTTTCGCAAAAGTAAAGGCCTTAACAGCGGAGAACAATGCTTAACTCAAATAATGCAACTTAATTGTATTCTGGTTGGTCTTCCGTAAACACAAAATTACATTTATTAATTACTGCGGAACTTCTGATTAGTCAAAATGATACAATTTACAACGCGCTAAAAATAGATCTATCTCATAAGGACACTTAGGAAACCCGATGTGGCTTTTAACTAATTTTATAATATTTTAACAACTTAAATGTAAAAATCTATTATAATTAAAGAAATAACAAATAATTGTATTAAAAATGCATTTTTCATCGAAAAATTTTTTTGCTTTCAGAAAATACTGTTCGTATCTATAAAAACAACTAAAAACAAATAAAAGCATTTGAAATTAAATAATATCTTTGTTTTATTGAGTTTTGTATGTTACAATTCAGAGCTGATTTTTCAGGTTGGTGGGGGGTTCCAATTAAAAACAAAAAAAAACATTATTTGCATTCCTCAAAACCTTGTGCTTTTAACTATTGTAATCACTAAACCTGACGCGATCGAATTTCTAACGTTTTCATAAAATTAGTGGGGGGGCGGGTAATAAATATATAAAAAATATTTCTGCCATGACTTTAATAAAAAAAAAATATTTATAATAATTTCGATCATCTGTGAATAGTTTCTGAAAGTTTCATTAACATCTGACAATTATTTTTATTTTTGCAAGATTTTCCAAATTAATGTGTCATACAAAAAAAAAAAAAACGTGCTAAAAATTGTATATGTTATTTTACAAGTTCCGGTGACACAAAGAGAAACAAGGTTTTTTAATCAAAATTTAGAATACTTTAAAAAGAAGGAATTTTTTTTTAAATTAATTAAAATAAACTTTGATCTTTCCTCTTAATAATAACATAAGCATTTAGACAATAAAAATTTGTTTCCATCAAGTTTGGCGTCTTTTTCATCATGCTATGCTCTTTTTTTTTTAGCGATCTCATGGAAGTACCTAGTTTAAAGGAACCATAAACAAAAGAAAAAGAAAACTGATGAATCTACAGATGACGAAACTTGTTGTTTAGTGTGTGCATAGAAGCCTATTCCAATTTCAAGGCCCATTTCAATTCAATTGAATAAAGTTTACATTGTCAAATGTGGATACATGTTGAATTTCAGAAGACAACTGAGGTTATTGTATCAAAACTGTACATCTGATGTTTCTAAACGTGACTATTAATTGTTTAACATAAAGAATTAATATTTTGCTCTTTGGTGGTCAAATTTGCTACTGATGTGTTTTTATATATATCTATTTCCATTTTATAGAGATGCTATTCGTTGGCGCCATACTTGTCCCTTTTTCTATCTTCCATACAATGCATCATTCAGATTCAATCACACATGAGTCCACGTATTCTCCGACATGGTCATTATATTTTTAACATATTTGTAACTATTTGTTACTAATACATTTTCTATTACTGCTAATACTTCTGTCTGATTCAAATTTTTATTTCTCAATTATTAGGCCTGTACCTACGAACGAGAAAACAAACTTGTCTACATTCTCAGAAAGAATTAACCTACGTCATGGTGCGATAGAATGGTATTTTTTTTCAGAATTTTTAAATGGTAATATTATAAACTTGACTGATGTTTCAGATTGAAAACATCCCATCCAAAGGAAATCCTTTTCTACAATGACTTTTGGTCCTATTTACGTTTTAATTTATTTCATAACGATTTAAGCGAAAACGTTCAAAATAGCTCCCGTTTTCTTAAGGTTGTTCGGAAAATAATGTACGATTTTAGAATCAATTTATTCTTGAATTAAAGTCAAAATAGGAACCTTGCACATCTATACATTTCTGCCATCGAATTACAAGGCTATTTATACCTTTACGATAAAACTAATGGTTTTGTCGCCAAGAAATCTTTGGGTGCAATTTCTGCATCTTATAGCGAAAATTCCTTTTGCCTTCAAAAAAGGGCAAGATGCTTGAAAGTGGTAGATAAATGATTTTCTAAACGTAGCTTAGATGTGACATACGGCCGAGAGCGTGGAGCACCCAGTGAGGATCGAACTCACTATTCAGTCGTAACTGTTTTAGCGAGACAAGCTGGCAAACCATTACACCACGCCGAGGTGCAAAAAAATGGTAGTCACTGAGCGAGAGAACAGGGGGGATAGGGTGGATATGGTGAAGTCTTGTATCCCAAGTCGATTATCTTCTGTAGTGTCATCCTGGCAACATGTGGCTGAGCATTGTCATGAAGCAGAATTGGATCTCATTGATTAACCAGTACCAGTTGCATTTTGCTGAACTGGATGTAGCTGGCAGTAAACTACGGCAGTGAGGTTATGGCTAGATTCCAGAAAGCTATAATGAATAACACCAATGGCGGACAGCCACCATAATCTTCTGATGTTGTAGTTTCGGTTTTGAAAAGTGTTTCAGAAATGTAATCACGTGTCGATGGATGGCAGAGATGTCAGGAAATAATATTAAAACTATTACGTTTCATCACCGGTAATGAGCTTGTCAAACATTTCTACATTATTCAAAAGATCGCAAGAAACATGAAGCCGACAGTGTTTCTGCTAACTTATCAAAATTCAAGTCACCATGTTTGAAGAAATTTTACTCATTCTCAAATATTATAATCTACTATGCTGTTTCCTTATTTATATTCAGTTCCTTCGCTATCAGTCACACACTTAATCATCAATCAGAGCGCACCACTGGTCACACTCTGTCCACATTTACATCTGTTTCTGTTTTTGGCTGCCCATTTTTGGGGCCATAGTGCGTATCTCCTCAACCTTCCATGAACTGCTTGTGGCACACAAAAACACTCGATTTTTTCAAAGCATGTTCATCATCAGCCATTTTTAATAGGGTTAACGTTTCACTGGCACTTTTACGAATCTTCACAGAAAATGTGATGCTAATCCGATGCTCTAGATTCCTTTTATCCCAAGAGGATGCTTCTCTGATCACTACAATCTTCACCTTTCAAGTCTAGGGTCAACCGTTTTCTTCTCCACATATTCGCATAAAGTGTCTCTTACTCTGTAACCCCCTATCTTGGGTGGCACACGGGCATTGTACAGAGTGAACATCATTGTAAAAAAATATGCACATAACTTCGTCCATGGTTTCTGCTATTGTCTCTAAACTAGATCTCCGCAAAGCTTGCGGTACGCCTGCAATTGTTTTAAGAAAATATGCTTCTGAATTGGCTCTACAATAAATGCCTCGCTGTTTTTTATTGGAAATTCACCTCTGTGGTTCCTGCTTTTAAGAACTCTGGTGAACCTTCTGACCCCTTGAATTATCGCTCTAATCAAGCTGAAATTGATTAAATATCCCACTTCGCACATCCTTCTTTCGGATAAACAGTATAATTTCCTTTTCTTCAGGTCTTCCCCGATATATTAACGCTCATCACTAAATTCATCTATACTTTAGATAAGAACAGCGTGGTTTGTGCTGTTGCTTTAGAAATCTCAAAGGCGCTCAACAAGATTTGGCATGCAAGCCTTCTCCACAAGCTCAAGATCTATAGTGTCTCTGGACGAATATTTACAGGTTTGACTAAGTAATACTGGCAGATGCTTTCAAAGGGAGCCTCCAGTCAGTGGTTAACGATATTGTGTCAATTGTCTACTGTTAGAAAAGTAAAGTTATTTCACTGTATCGCGCCAGCCAATTTTATCGTCAGAATCCATCTTGCGCATTTATAATTCTACCATTCGTCCATGCATTGAATATTGCTGCTATATCTGGTCTAGTGCTCCTACTATGTATCTTGACACAATTTAAAAAATGATCTGTGATGTTATTGGTACGGATCTGGCATCTCGACTTCAGTCATTCTCCCATCACGTGGTTTCTTTCAGTCTTTTTTATAAATATTTTCGTGGCAATTGCTCTGACGAGCTTTCGTCTTTGATCCTTCGACTGCATCTATTTAAGTGTACTACTAGATTGGCAACTAGGTCTCACCGTTTTAATGTTGTACCAGCTAGAAGCAACCGTATATTTATTCTAATAGCTTCTTTTCTCGTACTTATCTCCTGTGGAAGTTTTTTTTCCGATTTATTGCTTCTCTGTCACCTACGTCCTTCAAAAATTTAAATGCAATGTCAATCTCCAACTTCTATATAGCTTTTTGAATGCTGTTCTTTAATTGTCCTTCCTCTTCATTAAAGTCTTCCCATTCACTTTCACTCCTAGTAACACCTTGCATCTTAATGACATTATCGCCTTTCTTGGGGTGAAATGATTAAAATACACATACTCACAAACACACACCAGAAGACAATCTCTGGTTAATCTTGAAATATTCCAAAGCGCACACGGACGAAAAAACGGTTCCCAGGTTTATAACATGCAACACAAAGCTTAATAAATAATCTCAAATCAACTCCCAATATTGGGAAAGGTTTGTGCACCCCAAAGTCGTGCGGCTTTTAAAATATTTTCAACGGTTTCAAGATATAAATGGTTATTCAATTTGAAAACGTTGTCTTCGTGGGAAATATTTGAATTCATTAATTCATTGCCAGCCTGAGGTTGATAATATTTTGTATCTTATCCATTGTAATTTAGAATGTGAAGATTTGTACAGGTGAAGGTATTGTAGGCTTTGCTCTCTCTCTCACACACACGTATATATATATATATATATATATATATATAATAGCTGGCCACTCGTATTCGATAATACCCATCTATAAGGGCGGTAAGCCAATCCCTATTGCAGACGCTCGCTCAGGCATATTTGTGTTTGTTCAACACCCACAGAGCCAACCTGTGATTTATACTGCAACTCTACTGAGCAGACCTTAATTAAAGTTTCTGGAAGAGAGTGTATTATCTTATAAAAGTGAAATGGGTACACGTATTTGAGTTGGATAACTTAAAGAAGCGTATTAAACCGTTCACAAATAAGTAAATCACATTTTCACTCACTTCATCCGTTTTGTTTAAGTGGGTTAACATGACGAAGACCTGAATAACTTCAAGATTGTCACAAGCGGTTAGCCATTGATCAAAGTCGTTTTTTTATTATTCACTCCAATTCCAAATACATACTTTCTGACAGAAAATAACTTGCCTAAGAAATTTTACAAACGAATAACAAACATAAATTTCTCAGAGTTTTATAAGTAGTTTTTCTTCATTGAGAGTTTGCAAAGCAGACATTGTCTATACAATGTATGTAGGCAGGCACAAAATGTTAGTTCACATCAGTTTGGGTTCGGCGTTCATTGTGGGCATTTCGAGGAAAGAAATCTTGTAGCTAGCTAGATAGATAGATATTACTATTTTACTGGATACACGTTGAATTGTAATCTCACTGTGGATAGTCATGTGATCAATTTATGAACTGACGTTGTTGATGTGGATCTGAGGGAGCCCTGTAATAAACACATGTATACACAATCCCTGTGGGCACTTCGACGTGGTATGATGATTAAAAGAAAATTGCCTCGTTAGAGATCAATTACGACTGAATAGTGAGTTTGATCCTCACTGGTTGCCCCATACTCCCGGCCTTGTGCCACATCTAAGGTAGGCTTAAAAAATCACCATGTGAGCATTTCGACGTGTTGTGATGGTTAGCAAGATCAATTACGACTGAATAGTGAGTTCGATCTTCACTGAGTGTCCCATATTTTTGGTCATGTGCCAAATTTATGGTACGCTTAGAAAATTACCATATACACAATCCCGGCTGAGAAAATATTAATGGATTTACAGAACACACAATTTTCACTTTATCCCGCATTCCAGAAGAAAGGTAAATTTCCCAGCATTTTGAGGCAATCAATATTATAGTTTCTACTGAGGGGGTTATCCTCAGTAGAAACTATAATATTGGTTGCCTTAAAATTCTGAGAATTTTACCTTTGTATTTTAGTACTGTAAATAAAACTACTGTTGGAAATTTAATGCAGTATTGTTGTGCTTTGAAAAAAAAACTTTGTGTGTGTGTGTGTGTGTATGATCACCGTTCAACCAGAATTCCAGTTGATGTCATTTGTACTAAAGCTGAGAGACTAATAAATGGAACAGACTTTATCTCCAGATGGAATCCACCGGCAGGAAAAACATTTCCAACGATCCAGACAATCGTCAGGTTCAAAGACTTTGACTGAGCGAAATATCTTAACTACCATCGATTATTAGGAACAGAATCTTGAATTAATTTCAGCCCAGTAATAGGTGGAAATGATGATAGTACATCTTGTATAGATTCTGATTATTGTGTACGTGTGTGTCAGCGCGGAGAAATGTCCCCAACTTTCTGTCTTTCATAAACAGAGAAATATTAGCATAGATAATATTAGATATTAAAACCTGAAACAAACTTTTAAAAGACATGCTTAGATCGTGAAGCAAAAACAGGTGGCAAGAATTTTTTTATATTGGGTTAATGCATTCAACTGTGACTGTCTTCAAGAACTGAAAGCAATGTTCTGAGGTTAAAAGTTGTTCTTGATTAAGGATATTTAGCATATAAAATACAGCTTCCGTTGTAAAGATTCCAAATTCATTGAAAAAGATAAATGATTTCTTCTTTTTTTTTTTTTAATTTTAAAGCTAGCCCGACGATGCCAGTACTTAAATAGTTCCTTTTCAGTTAAAGATAATAAAGCAATACAATTCAGCTGTTTGTTTGACCTGCCTGCGTAACTAATAATGGACCGCCACAAAAGACAGGCTCATCACCGACCACCTGTAATCAAACCACGCGTGACTATGGGGGGTGATTTATGCTCAACTGATCTTTCTTTGTCAATCGAGGGGAGCCCAGTGACTACAATGATAATGATTTGACAGAATCTGAATAGACTCCAATAAAACCAGGTGTACAGCTACTGGGAAGCGTACAAAAGAATTGTGGGTTTTAAAAAAACGTGAAAGGAGTGCCTTGAAAAGCCAAACACTCATCACAGCTTCTCACTGCTGTACCTCTTGTCGTGACACACTTATGGCACACGCAAGTCACACATTTATCACAAGGTGAAACGTTTACTGCTGTGACTGTTCAATTTTTTACTAGAATTATTTTAATCGCAATTGCACAGGTAAAATGTTCATAATATTTAATACTAACATAGCTAATATGAATTTGGATACTTTTCAAGGTGCCTTATATACTTTTACATCTTGCAGCATTCACCCGGAATAGGTCGAGCCGGCTCCGTCATAATGAATCTGCTGCACCCGAAAGACGTGCAAATCCATAGTAGGAGTTTTAATGGGTCTCCAGCCACATATATACACACTTTTAGGATAGTGCGATAGGCAGGTTAGAATTCAGAGTTTTCCTTCTCCGAGACTGATTGCAAACCAAAGATAAAAGGCCCAATCTGTCAGTTCTTTGCAGGTTTTTAAAGCCAGTATTTTTAAATTGTAAGAAAGTTTTCTTTTTTTTTTTTTTAGATAATAATGGTTTAGTGATACAAGTCTCATTAATTAACCCATAGCTGGGAGGAAGAGAGTGATTTATAACTTTCCCAAGGCTATTAGAACGTAAGTGAATATAATGAAATTGAGTAGAATTCGAACTCGGCTCTCCAATTCCTCAATCTGATCCGCTATCTATTACTCCAACATGCATTATGTACAGCATCCTCAGGATATTTATTCAGTTCAGTACTGAAGAAAATGAAAGAAAGGATGATTGTGTTGCACCAATATTCTGCATGTGAAGGGCCATTTCTTGCAATTTTTGTCATATTTAATATTATTCTTGATATTTAATCAGCTTTGTATGACAAAACAGAGAACAGAAAGATTATATTATAGCTCTTTTGGCAAGAGTTTGTCTGCCTTGAAAATCAGTTTACAAAATCCTAACTTGGCTTGAACCCCAACCTCTGGCACTAGGAGGAAATAGTTACTAATTTCAGTCACATGGTTGTTTATAATGGTTTTTAAAAATTATTTGAATTTTTTGGATGAGTCATTTTTACTTTGCTTTATATGCTATATTTCGACTGGTAAATTTTCCAGCCATCATAAAGCGTATATTTAATCATAACATTTTAATTTTTTTTTCTGATCATGCAGTGGTTAAACTTGTTTTGCTGATCATTACTACCGTTTAGAATTTGATCCTCACTACATGTCCCATGCTTTTAATTTTGTTATACTAAGTTTAATAAAAGATAAAAGAGATAATAAGAGCATGAGTAGCAATCTTGTCTCAAAGATTAACTTGTTAGTGTAGTAAGTTTGATTCTCACTGGACGTTCAACACTTGTGGCTTTGCACAAGACTGTGGTATTAAAATATGAGAGGGTATATGATGTAATGAATATGCATTCACCTGTGTTCCCCCTCACAGGAATATGATTGGCTGGTGTCAGCCATAAACACAGGCTGATGTAGAGGTGCAGGACAATGCCAATTGGACTACACCATTGGCTATCCTATTGGTCTACGCCTTTTGCCTACACCTATTGACTGCGACGAGTACCAGTTCCATTACTACTACCTGCTAGATTGTTCTACTCAGTTACAGTAGCCTAAACCACTTAGCTACTTCGATCAAATATATCCCTTTCCGGGACATATCAGTATATCTTAACGCAGCACAAATAAAAGCTCAGATAAGTATTGTTGTGAGTTTGATTGTGAACTTTTTTCAAGATTAAGCTAAATAAATACATCAAGCAAAGATATTGGGTAGGGTTTTACATGCATATGTATGCAAAATATATGCTCCTCCTGCCATATAGGAGAGCATATATTTTGCATACATATGCATGTAAAACCCTATCCAATATCTTTTCTTACTTGCGGCCACATCATGTTGAAATACCGGTTACTGTACAATCACCAAAGTTAAGCAATGTCAAGCCTGGTCAGTGCCTAGATGGGTGACTGTTTAAGAATATCAGGTGATGTAATGGATAAGTTCCAATTCCTGTTGGGTTCATTATATTCACTTATGCACAAATACTCTTGGGAAAGGTAATGAATCCACCTCTTCTCTCCCTAGCTATTGGTTAATTAGTAAGACTTGTATCTCTAAAAATAAGATTGAATACAGAATATTTAGATTTCAGCATTAAATAACCCATAGCGGTGTTGATATGCTGTTAAACAAAAGTAACCAATCCTGTCTGCTATGAATGTCTATATTTTCAGAGAGGATACAGATCATAAAAATTAAACAACAAATTTCCTTTGTAAGTTGTAGTAAAATCAGTTTAAGTGAATGGTACTTTCCAGCATCTTATTTTCACTGTTAAGTGAGAATAAGAGAGACATATGAAAAAAAAAAAAAAAAAAAAAAAAAATTCAGATTTTACTGTAGAAGAGACTGAACCTAAAATTCTGTTGACTGGTTTTTTTAATGTTTCAAATTAATTTCATTTGCTTTTTGTATTAGTATTAGGCTTTTAAATTTCTGCTTCTTGGAGCACTATCAAACATTTTTCATTTTGTCTAGAATTTCTTTTATGCTAATTTTAATTATTTCTTTTTTTCTTTTTTTTTAATCCATTTGCACATAATACCCAACTATTTAGACATGGTTCGTATCAGTTCTGGCCACCAAGCCTAATACATACGTTATATTTTTCTATCAATGTTATGGCATACAAATATAGTCTATTGTATTAGCTTCTTCCCCGGAGTCACTAGTTTGTGAAATAGCCTCCTGGGAGGATGCTTCCTTAAATACTACAATATTAATCTCTTCAAGTCTAGAGTCAACCATTGTCTCTTGTCTATATCCTCATAATTTGCACTTCTTTCTCCATACAACCTTATTTAGTAACCCTCTACCTCAAGTGCCTATTAGGATTTGTATTGAGTGAACATTTAGTTAAAAAAAATGTTCCTTGTTTATGTAAAACATGATCACTTAATAGGATCCAAGCATTTCTTTTGCACATATAGCATTTCTAATAAAAAAAAAAAAAATAAAATAAAAATATTGACTGAAGTCATACTTATGGAAACTGAATTTGTAATTTTTTTTTTTTTTTTAAATAGAGGACCTACCTATATTTGGTGTGGGCATAAAGTGCCATTTACACAGTAAGGTCTTAACATGAATATATATTTGCCTAAAATTCATGTAACATTCCAATTAAACTTTAAAAAAATGAAAAATCATGGTTGGTAGTTTTTATTATGACACCGACTATGAGTTACCTCCTTGTTCTTGACATTTTCTGATATATCATCTGCGGGTGCCAACAACAAGTTTATTCACAGTGATACTTTTAGTCTGAAAACAATGTTAAAACTTCAGCTAAAGTTTTAAATCAACTCATAAAAGATTTTGATTGCCTAAGTTGGTTATTATAAAGTTGGCAGTTGAAGTCAGATTTCATAATTGACCTCTGTCAGTCAACAGATTAAGGCAGAATGATATAAACAAAAAATTTATTAACTTAAGCCATGTAACTTGTTTTGTAAATTCCCATCTTAAAGAAAAATAAAAATTGCAGGATTTATTTAGACCTGGCATGCAAACACCTGTAATATTTTCTAATAAGTGAACTTTGGTAGTTGTAAAGTCAATTATGACTAACAATACAACAAAGAGAAACCCTTCACCTAAAAGACATGGAATCTACTGTGCTTTAAGCAGGTTGGTTCATTTGATAAATTTGTTACCTTTTTCTTTGTTCAGCTTGTTTTTGTGGTGGTATTTTTTGTTGTTGACAACTTCAAACTGTTAAATTACTTTTCAGCCCTGGTGCTTTCCCAACTGGCCTTGTCTTTTAGAGAGATGAGCAATTTCACTTTTATCTTGTTGCTGGGAATTTTTTACCCTATACAGTACCTTCAATTGCACTAAAAGGAAAAAGATATGTACCTTCTAAGGCCGGTGAATGAAAGTAACCAATTTTTGCACTAATACACATTTGTGCCACACTAATATGAAGAAATGGCAATACCCTCAATTTCTAGTTTGCCATAGTCTGTGTTAGTCATTTAATATTTTGATTATTGGATTCTGTTACAGTAAAAATTCAAATCTAGATTTAATTATTCTAGAGTCATTAACAAAAGTTTAAGACCACTCAACAATAACATGTTTGTTTGTTTCTTTGTATTTGTACCATATGAGATTGCACAATGTAATATCTGTTATTGCATCAGCTATTATTTGCACATGATTTATGGTCAAAAAAAAAAAAAAAAAAAAAAAAAAAAAAAAAATTGTCATTGCCAAATGAACAGTCATTATGATAGTTTGTGTAGAGAATTAGGCTTAGAATATGGGGGGGGGGGGGGAGGAATCTTCCTTTTCACTAAAAACAAATGGTTAAAATTGTTGTTCTATGCCATGAGGGTTAATCTGAATGTGAAATTAGTGTAAAAGTTTGTAACAAAACGGCTATAGACACTGTTATGATGAGTTTCCAAAACCATGGACATTTAGTGACAAGAGGAAAGTGGACATTCAAGGAAAACCAGTGCTGGACATGACAATTTGATGAAGCACATTGCTACATCATCCCTGACAAGTTTTTCCAAGAAAATACATACTTCTCTGCTTAAAATGATATGTCAGTTCTATGATCTTTGCACATTGTATGAGATTTGAGTTTGGTCTGAAATCATTCAAACCACCTCGTAAAACATAGCTAATTGCAGCTATGAAATCCAAGCATGTTATTTGCTAAGCAACGTGAAACTTGGACAGCTGAAGACAGGAGCAAAATTATGTTTTCAGATGAATCTACTCTGCAACAGTTTCTTATGCATAAAAGAAATATTAGATCCCCTGGTAAGAGATTTGATGAAAAATTTACAATTCAGTGCATGAAGCACCCCTTCAAGTCAGATGATTTGGGGTGTCATATCCAAATCTGAAACAGCTGGAACTCTACTGCTTGTCTTCAGAGATGATGATGAACAGTGCAAGGTATATGGAATTACTGCAGAAGAAACTGGAACTGCATATACACATTCTTCAGTGGGCAGTATTTATGCATGATGGTGTTACATGTCACTGATGAAAAGGTCTTTAGAATGTTTTGAATAGAAGGAACATGACAACATTTGATTAGCCAGGCAACAGTCCATATCTGAACTCAGTTGAGAATTTATGGAAAATTGTCAAAAACAAAGTTGTAGAAAAAAAAAAAAAAAAAAAAAAAAAAAAAAACAACCTTCAAGTACTGAAATATTGAAAGAGGCAATTGAAGAAGTTTGGAAAAAAAACATCTTGGTTGACTGCTGTAACAATTTGATTCTCAGCATGACCTGCCGTATCCAAGCAGTAATCAAAAGTAAAGGAAGTCATACAAAATACTGACCACTGGACTATTTGGCTTGAAATGAATAGAGAACATTATCATGTTTGTGAGTAACCTTGAGTCAATAACAAGTAATTTATGAGACTGTTGTTTTTTAACTTTAAAAGGTAGTAAAATTACAAGATAGTTTTAAACTTTTGTTAATGACTGTTTAATACAACACATTTGCCACAAAGAATCTATGATACAAGTGTAAGATTAGAAATTCAAATAAAATGAAATAAATCAGTAAATGCTCGAGAAAAAACACACACACACACACACACACACACAAAACTGCCCAATCAAAAGAGGAGGAGCATTTGTGTATCTTGTCTCATTAATCATACTCTAGTGGAGAAATATCGGTCTTCATCTACTGATCTTATTAAGAAAGACACTTGTTGAATGTGTGAGTGAATGAGATTATGGTGAGATAGATATGAAGCAAGATAAAATTTGATTTTCAGATGCCAAATACATCAACCACCAATTGGAGATGAACCTATGACCTTGTCTTGTCAGCGGAAGATCCTGGATTAAAAGATTGGAAGAAAAAATGCAGATTAACAAGTTCACCTCGAAAAGCTGTTCCAAACGAATATGGAATATACTTTACTTCTGTGAACTTAATGGAAAATGCGTGAATAAGAATCATCAAGGGTTTAGAAAATGAGTGGAACGTCAATATTGCCAATTTTATTTTATTTTTAACCTGAAATCACTGGCACAGAACTTTTTTAGTATATTTGTTTATGTAATAGAAAAAAATTACATCAGTTTAAAAGCAAAGATGTGAATTTATACAAGAACTGAAATCATGGTTTCAGGAATATATAAAGTTTTGTTCCTTTTAATATATATTCTGTATAATGTAGAATAGACAGCAAATTTTAAAAACTAAAAATAATAAATGTTTATCAAAATTACAAATTTATATTTAGTAAGCCAGCCTCAAACTATTTACTACTACTCATGGGGCCTTCCACACCTACAGTGTTGTCAGAAAGCAAGCTTAGTAAACAAACTATAGTTTCAATTTGATTTGATTATATACAAGAGAAATTGATGTTTTAAGAAATTTTTTTCTTAGCTAGTTTTGACTGAAAAGTCATTTCATTTAATTAATTATTCAAAGTAATTAGATGAACAAGTGTTCAAAATTTAATAAGGTACCTAGTTCAACTAAATATAGCTTAGTATATGCCAGTTTTATCATTTATTTCTATTGATAAAAAAAAAAAAAAAAAGAATTTGAAAAGAAGACAAAAATCAAATGCAATGATAAGTTTAATTAATATACTTTATTTGATCACAGTATACATTTTTTCTTTTTTCTTTTTTTCTTACAAAAATATGTCTTGATAAATGAGAATAGATGACTAAAAATGCATTCCAAATCCAATTATTGCACATTTACAAAAGTAAGAAAAATTAAAAAAAAAAAAAAAAAAAAAAAAAAAAAATTCCTTACTTAAATCAAGCAAGCTCTGTGCATTTTTTTTTTTTTTTAATTATTTTTTTTACTTAACTTGCTATTAAAAACATGTGCAAACATTGTTTTTTTTTTTCCTTATTTAGTCTATTATATACAAAACAACTCCATTAGTGATCAAATGCTATATACACTGTATGTTATTTACCTTTTCCCCTCCCATTATTTATACAAACCTTTCTGACAGTATTGGTGCCATTTTGAAAGATGCAGTGTTTTTTTGTTTTTAAGGTTTTTTTTTTTTTTTTTTTTGTTTTTTTGTTGGAATAGCAGCTAGCAGGGTTAGCTCCCTTTGTGGGAGAAAGATAAAAAAATTAAAAATGCCATGTCAGACTCAGCAGTTGTTTTGATGGTTCATGACTTGGGTGGTTAATCTTCCCAAAACTGTTTTTTGTCAAATATTAATATAAATCATGATTACATAAGCCTAATTTTCATAACTTCGAGTTGATAATTGAATATTAATAATTAGAATAAAGAAAAACTGGGTCAGAGGTTAATATAAAAATATCAAAAATCAAGAACAAAATCACAAAAAAAAAAAAAAAAAAAAAAAAAAAATTAAATAAATAAATAAATAAAAAAAAAAAAAAAAATTCAAATTGTTCACATTTTATATAAATAAAAATTCTTAAAGTATATTTTTTTCATTTCA
The DNA here is from genome assembly GCA_963932145.1 of Acanthosepion lycidas. Taxonomy (NCBI): domain Eukaryota; kingdom Metazoa; phylum Mollusca; class Cephalopoda; order Sepiida; family Sepiidae; genus Acanthosepion; species Acanthosepion lycidas. The sequence continues at coordinate 19,832,277 of OZ010577.1, forward strand.
AACACAAAAAGGCCCTATGTATTTAATCTCACAGTTCTTGTAATTTTCTTGAATTTTTTTTTTTTGTTTATTTTTCTTAAAAAGGTATTAATTATTGAATCACTATAAAAAGACTTAACTTACTCAATTTGCATATCAGTAGCTCTAATATCAATTCAAAAGAGAACATTAAGCAAGAATTTTTCATTACTTCCACTATAGAAATAACATTTGTATTAACATTAGTTTGGGAATCATCACAATCCTCACCCAAAGTATATAATCTGAAAAATTAACTTTTAATTAACAAAATCTTAAAAATATTTCAACTAGGTTAAATAGTGGTGAACGTGAATATATTAAATCTGGAGGTATCAACAACAAAGACAAAAGAAAATAGAAAAGAAAAATGATAAATTAATTCAAACTATATCAATTTAGTCCGATGAGAAAATATTTTAATTTCCTAAAAACTTTCAAAAATATTTTTTTTTTTTTGTAGCTATCAAATTTTTGTGTTATCATATTCAAAATAAGCAAGGGTTCATATTGTGGATAACTTCTCAATTAAAATTCATTTTACTGCTTTTTATAACTGACTGCACATGTTCTTTCAACAGCTTTTTAAACTATTCAATGAATTTCATGAAAAAAACGTTTTTATTATTGAGCAGATGTCAGGATAAAAAAAAAAAAAAATAAAATAAAATTCAGTGAAAAATTCAGAAATAAACAGGAAAAGAAAGAATAATTTTGCTCTTAATAAATAATCAAATATGAAAATCAGAACCAAAAATGTGAAATGTGTGTGTGGGTGTGCTTATCATTTGTATAAGGCTTCGGAGAGTAAATTCAGAAACAAGAACAGTTGAAAGTAGATTCATATCCCATTGGTGGCAAATATATTTGGCATTGATTTTCAAAATCGATATTAAAGAACTTACTTCTATAAACATGAAAATCTTATGAAAAAAACTCATAATTGATGCATCAATAATGACAACCTGTTTACAAATAAAAAATAAAAAAACATTTTAAATCTACAAGAACTTTCTAGTCTATCCTTAATTTTTTTTTTCTCTTCCCATAAATAAAATTCAGTTCCAGAAATGAAATCTGTATTTTTGAGATATAAAAAAAAAAAAAAAAAAATTATAAGTGTGCCTAAACTGGATACTATCTTACCCTATAATTACATGCAGGTTTCCATTCACTCACATCAAATTCCGCCATCTCTTCATCTTCTAAAAATGGAGTCTAGCAAGTCCTGAGGCTCATGACTTGTTCATTGGCTTTTGTTTTTGCTTATCCATTTCTTCCTTTCTGCAAGAAAGACTAAAACAGTTACATTTTAAAAATAAATGACAAAATCATGACACTTTCCTGTCAACTATGACCTTTAAAATATTTAAATGCAACATCAATTGTCATCTCTCTCCTCAAGTCCTATTCTTTTTATTGTTCCTTCTCCTCAGTAACATGTTCTCAGTGGCTTTATCACCTTGCTTGGGGGTGAAATGCCTTCCTCCCCAAAATAAGATAAAATAACTTTAAGCTTCATCTTTACATAGACATTGCTAACACTGAGAGGAAGATTAAAAAAAATAAATAAATAGGAACTCCAAGCCTTATGAACAAAAAGTAACACTAATACTACAAACACTTATAAAATTTTAATTGAAAATGAGAAAACACATTAATTTTCACTTGTAGCATTTAAATTCATAATTATATTACCAATTATAGACTCAAAATCTTGATTAGCTGACAAATGAATAGTTAAATTTCAATTGTTGAACAAAACTGGGAGCAGAGTATTTTTAAATCACTGTTCCTGGGTGTTTTGCTTGCCCAAGTTCTCACAAGAAGATACTTTGGGGTAAGATGTTTAGTGATGCAAGTATACAGGGGAAAAATAAATTCATGCCTTTCAAAAAAAAAAAAAAAAAAAAAAAAAAAAAAAAAAAAAAAAAAAAAAAAAAGATTAATATTAGGTAAACTAAGCTGTTAACTATGCTCGTAGCCACTTTAAAACTGTTGTCTGTGTTCTTTGATGCAGTAGACAAGAATGAGAAAAGTCAGACAAGAGAAACAAAAAGGCTATTGCCATCATAGGATATCTACAATGACCATAGCAATTATTTCATTCGAGTGAAATTATAGCAAAAATCATGAACAGAAATGAGAATCAGTTCAGAAATGATTTAATCTATTACAGAAAAGAAGCAAAACGTTTGTTTCTTTTATTTGTAAGAAAAAAAAGAAATGCTGAACGCTAATTTTTCTTAATTACTAATAAGACAGCATCAAGCACAGAATATTAAATAGAAATAAACAGATTTGTTGATATAAGTATACAAATGAATAAGTGCTTATCTTTGAACCATAAAATCTTGCGACTGAACAAGAACTGCTCAAACTATTACAAAAAAAAAAAAATAAATAAATAAATAAAAAATAAAATAAATAAAAATAAGGAGGCACATGAAGGTGATAAAAATTAAGTCCAGTGTCAATATAGATTTAGTCTGGATAGAAAAAAATTCTGCTGAATGTTGAAACTTAAGTGAATGGGAAAGTCTACTGATAACAAAAAAAGTTTAAAGATTTGAAATAGGCATGATCTTAAAAACCTTATTTGGAAAAGGGGCATCCTTGCATCTGTTTTTTTAAATTGTTGATATGTTTCATCTGAATATTTTAACCATGGATAAATATTGCACTTAAAAAAAGAAAAAAAAAAAAATCTTATTCTGAATAATCCTTTAAGAAACTAACACGATTGCTAGAAATGGATCCCAATACATCTATCAAGTAAACATGCATTTTTTTTTTTTTTTTTTTTAATTAAAAAAATAAAATAAAAATACAGCAGATTAAATTTTTCTGGTATTTCAAAGAATTGAAAATATATATCCTTATTGTTAACTTCACTCAAAGTTGTTTTCTGTTGCCATAGAAGGATATGACAACACAACTATGAAAGTCAATCAAAGGGATCAGAGTCACCATCAGTGACAGGATAAACTTTCTGTATGGCAAATGAAGTCACAGAGAATGATAAAAGGTTAAGTATTTATTTTTACTTCCTATTTTTAAGTTATTTTTTCTTTTTATTCAGCTGATGGCTTTTTTATATTTTAATATCTTGTTACATGTAAACACATTATTCCAGAAAATGTTCAAATTGTACTAATTTTAATAATACAAGGAAAAATGATTGAAAAAAAAAAAAAAAAAAAAAAAAAAAAAAAAAAACACTCTTAAAATTTCTTTAAAATACACGTCGATCTTTTTGAGTTAGTTCTGGGTTGACTAGATTGTGCGTGTCAATTTAAACATATATACAAGTGTGTATAAATATAAGTTTAAATGTATGTGTGCATGTGATAGTTGTGTGTGTGTGTGTGTGTGTGTGTGTATATATATAGACAAGTTTAAATATAAGTGTGTGTAAATATTCCTGCCAAAATAGGTTGAGATTTGAGGTGGACAACCTTGCTTAATGTAAGAGCCACATATGATAAAGTTCAGATGTTTGAGAACCGCAAGACATGAACAGAATTTACATGTTTTGTTACATACACATTAACATTAAACTTTTCAGACATTTTTAAGCAAAACTTGTATCCAAAGTGTACCAATGGGGTCTGCATAATTCAATGTCTTGTGTTATACTGCATTAATGTACATGACGTGAGTGTGCCCCCCCAATCCCCTTACCCATGACCTCAGTCTTATGATATTCCTCTAACTCTTGTTGACCGAAAAGTTCTTTAACCCCTCTACCTTCCACCATTCCTTCTTTTCAGACCAATGTCTCACTCAAATCTAACATTAAAATTAATATTTAAATTATTAAATTTTTTTTTTTTTTTTTTTTACTAACCATGAAAATTAAACTTGTTTTTAATCCAATGGTCTTTCAATTCATACCCAGTAAATAATTATAAAGCTTGAAAATTTTTATTTACCTTTTATATTAACTGAGATGAAAAAAGATCAGTCAATATATTTCTATGAGCTGCATATTAAAAGTCAAAGAGCTTTATGTGGCTCATGAGCCTTGATTTGGCCACTCTTGGTTTAGTTGAACTGTTTAGATCTAATTTTAGAGTTTAAAAATGTTTTATTTATACCCTAACATAGCTATAATGCAGTAAGGTGGGTGTGTTAATTTATATGTAATCAATATTTTCAGCTATCTTCTAAAACTTAGAAAGAATGATGCCAAAAGTTTTCTAAAAATTTTTCCCATCCATCAGAATTTTTTTTTTACCCAGTTGTCTGTTGAAAAAAAAAAAAAAAAAAAAAAAAAAAAAAATTAAATCTTAAAAAAAAAAAAAAAATCTTATATAAAATCAAATGTTAAAATATTCTTTCAAGTTGAACTCTTTAAATCTTTACAAATTGGAAAACATCAATAAGAGAACTAAATGTCAAGTGAATGTTGACTGAACAATTAAAACCAAACTCATTCTATACATTTAAAGCAATTTCTTTATAACTATAAACATTTTTTTAATGGGTACACATATTTGAGTTGCCATGTGATTTTTGTTTTTTCTTCTTAAACACTGAAATTAATACCAACCAGCCTAGATTGAAAAGTTCTAAAGAAAGACTATGCCTTTGGCAGGAACCAAAAGACACATTTCAACTATAGAAACGGTTTCCTTGATGGAAAAGAGGATACAGGTTCAATTCCAGTTGAATTGGCACAATCTTTCTTTAGAACTTCTCAATCTAGGTTGGTTGTTATTAATTTCATTCTTTAAGAAAATAAAAAAAAAATTAAGATAGGGAGAGCAACTCAAACATATATACCCACTAAAAAAAAATTGTTGTAATAAAGAAATTATGGATAAAAATTCCATTAAAAAATGCTGAATCTAAACGCATCTATACAATTATAGACTATCTCAAAATGATTATCTATAAAATGACAAGTTTCAGCAAGTCCTGGTCTTACACAACTAAAATTTCATGGCTGGAATCACTAATGAAATAAAATGTATAAATAAAGTTAAGACAAAATGAAATATCTAAAAAAGTAGAAACAACTATTTGGTAAAGAGTGCAGTCAGTGAAGATAGTGATATTAGTGAGTGTATGAAATGAAGTTAGTATATTAATATTTGCTGTTATACTTAAAGAACAAAAAAAAAAAAAAAAAAAAAAAAAAAAAAAACAACAACCAAGGAGCAGAATTTGAGACAAAAAAAAAAAAAAAAAAAAAAAAAAAATAAAGAAAAAATATTTTAAAGCTGTTTGCATTTTTACACTGTTTTCTAAAAAGAAACTTACTTGGAAATTGGCAAGTTTGAAGCTAGTGAATTTGTTTAAATGTTATTTCTCATCCTTCACAAAGACACATTGGACATTAGTATTTTAAAAGTATTTATATTATCTTAACCCTTTTAAAAGTTACAAAAAAAAAATGAGAGAAAAGAAAAATAACTAAGTTTTTGACTTGAAAGATAAAATCCTTAAAAAAAAAAAAAAAATTAATTGCTGACTTTATATAATAAATCCTAAGATGTTTTAATTGGAGCCTTGCTGTATTCCAGAAAAAAGACATTTCTACCAAATTGCTCTAGAAAATGTATTATTTTACTCTTTATAACCAATCAAGGAAAGGAAAAAGTAAAGGGCAACTCAGTAATCTAAAGTAATATTCAATAAATTACAAAATGAAAATTTTACAACCAATCATTTTTGTTTTCGTTAAACATACACTCAGCATTGCAAAGTATGGATTTTTTTAAAGTAAAAGATTGATTAATGACAGAACTGTAATTGTAGATTGTGAAATATTTGCCTTGACTCTAAATCATAATCCTCATCTAATTAACATGGGAGACAAAAGAAAAACTAAGTAATTAAGCATCTTAATGATTTTTAATTGGTAATAATAAAAAAAAAAAAAAAAAAAATAAAACAACAGGTTGGAAAAATTGTACATTTGCCAACAAATCAGGGAGATGAGATTAGAAATTTATTTCTTGTTTTATTGATTTTTGTTTCAACATGTAGATAATAAATTCAAAAGGGTGACAATTTTAACATCATGATAACAAATGTTAGAAATATGAAATACACTAATGAAAAAAAAATGCTTTCATGATAGCCATTATGACACAGGCAGGGAGAAAAGGGGTACATGAAAGATTGGGAGAATCATTTTTAATAAGAATTTGATAATTTGAAGAATAGAAAATACAATATTTTCGCCCAGTTAAGTTCTTCAGGAGAATCACAGCCCTAGGTTTTGGTGTTATTCTGAGAAATCATCTGCTAGCAACCATAGGATATAATTTGTCTTCAATATGGAGTGATATATAGATATATATATCTCCATACACAATGTTTTGTTTATAATGTACCCAACTTATTGGTCCATATTTTTTTTCTTTAATTTGTTTATTATTATTATTATTATATCTATGACATTAAATGTTGTTATTTTTCTTTTTGCAGGGGGTAAAAGAAGAAGAAAAAGACATGTATTTCAATACAGAATTATTTTCATTTATTTTTTTCTTTTTAGGCAACCCTGCTTAACTTTTTTTCTTCAGAAAAAAAAATTAAATAATTTATCTTAAAATATTTTACAAAAAAGAAAAAAATATAAAATAAAAAATATGTAAAAAATAAAATAAATAAAAAGAAAGGAAAATGATATGAAAGATTACATCAGATTATTTTGTTATCTATTAAATCTTAAGCATCTTTTTGTAATTATTCATTATTCTCCAGTAGCAAAGGAGCAAAAAGGGCAGTTTTTGTTTTTAAAGTAATTTTTTATATTAAAAAAAAAAAAAAAAAAAAAAAAAAAAGCCCAAACAAAGCATGAAAAACAATGAATTAAAACAAATTACAATGAATTGCATGTTCATGTCCCTGAAAATGTCAAACTCCATTGTGTACTTTCTATTAACCACCAATAAAAATGATTTTAATGGAAATCATTTTGAAGATACAGTTAAGCAAGACTTGTTTTAACCAATGCAAAGTCTAGGTGACGTTAAAAATTAAAATAGTTGTTAACCAAACTTCACAAGATGTCAGAGGTCAAAGGTTCACAAAATCTTTTTAGTTTAAAGCAATCCAGGTATCAGATTATACAACTGGAGGAAGAAAAAAATAACTGCAAAGAAATCTGAACCCAAGTTTCCAAGGAATGAATTAAGAGCAAGTAAATTCTTCACTATGTTAATAGTAAAAAAAGAAGAAAAAAAAAAAAAAAAAAGATTTAAACACATCTTAGAATACAAACCTTACTTGTGGGTTCACTAAAATCTTGTTATTGTTAGCTTTGGATAAAATAATGTTGATTATTTAACTACTGAATATCTATTTAAAACAGAATATCGGTTACAGAAAGGATTAGATTATTTTGAACAGTAAAGTTTATAATTTTGTAAGATCAATGGAAACTTTAATAAAAAACAGTTTTATATTGAAGCTAAAGGAGTGGCCACAGACAGATGATGGGTTAAGGTGTCAAATGTATATTTGGTCTACATTGTCAAGAAAGCATTTACTATACTTTAACAAAAAAAAAAAAAACATGAAGCAATAAAAATAAGTAAAATTCTTACTATAGCAGTTTAAATAAAAATCAATTGGGAGTATTGTCTCATTTGAAGTCCTATAAAAGTAAAATAAAATCAACAAAAATTTCCTCCCTCCCACTGTGAAATACTATGCTGAATGGTTAACAAAATCCAAGTACCTTAGTACTTTTGAAATAATAATAAAGAAAAACCCTATCTCACATCAAACAATTTACCTATGACTAATTAAAACTCATGATTGGTCAACAGTTAGAAAAAAAAATCAATAAATTAAAAAAGCATTCAAAATTTTCAGGAAAAAACCTTCAGACCTTGAACATTTTGGCTTATAAATATAAGCACACATAAAGTATCTATATTATATACAATATACATAGAGTGTATACAAAATTACATATATATATTTACATACATACACATATCAACACACAAACACATTGTTATGATAGTGTTAATATGTAGCTTTGTCATATAATGTTCACTTTCCTCTTTTCATTTGTATATAGAACAGTTTTTAGATTAATATTCAAGATCCTTTGAAGCTGAAAGATTTCTGTTTCATACTTTTGTACAAAGAGTTCAATTAATTGTACAATGTTTTTAATTTGAATTATTTAATTATTTTTTTTTTCTTCCATTTCTTTTTTAGAAGTGTTGCATCAAAACTGAAGGCTGGCACTGACTTGCACCAAGAACCAATTGCCAGAATAAAAACAATGAAAATGTTTCTATCCAATGTTATCACTGCAGTCATCATCATCATCATCATCAACCTTTAGTGATGCTTGAAATCAAAAAGGCACAAACATGGTTAAACTCATTTTATGGACAAGGGAAGGGGGGGGGTGACTGAGTAAAATGACTATCTTTCTTGTAGGAGCCAGGGGATAAGGAGAGAAAAGGCACAAGCATTCTCCACCTCTCAATGAGTTTGTTTTGGGGTTTTTTTGTTTTGTTTTTTTTTGTTAGTAGTCTAGTTTCAGACTACAGAAGCCTGACTGGCATTCATATATATATATATCTAAGTAAAAATGCAAATTGATAATTAGTAATCTTTCTATATTCTTCCCTTGAATTTTTGACAATTTTCTTCTAGTGCTATGACTGGTAAATGACAAATTTCAAATTGTGTGATAAGAGATTAATGATTCCTTTAGATTTTTAGATCTTAAGAAAAAGAAACTGAACTAGATTTACCAAAAACCAAAAATTATATAAAAATTATATAAAAATTATTAATAAAATAAAATTCAACTTAAATATCTTATTTAATGATACATTTATTTGCTCAGATGTTAATCAACAAGACTCTCCACCCAAATTTTAATACATTATTCAGATAAAAAAAAAAAAAAAAAAAAAATTGTATTATAATGTTCCTTTTAATAATCTTAAATGAGAAAAAATAAAAACAACTCAAATCCTGCAAGGTTTTGGATTTTATTTTTACTTACAAATAAAAAGATTTTAACTTAAAATTTATGCAGAAAATAATAAGATAAAACTTAAAAACCTGAAAATAACCAATGGTATAAAAATTATTTTGATAATATTTAAAGCTTAAAGGTAGTTTAGACATCTATAATCCATTTTTTTTTTTTTTTTTTTTTTTTTTTTTTGAGAAAAATTATAAAACCATTCTCCTTGTAAATAGGAAAAATTAAAATACCGCAGTAACTTAAATATATATATATTTTTTACACTTACTAATGTATTTGAGCCTCTTGGGTATATTATAAACAATTTCCAATCCTTTCATTGCATGTCAAAGACAATTGAACATAAAATAAAAGTCCTTCAATAGTTCTTCAATCTATTGCTTTAAAAAGGAAAAAATTAGATGACTTAACTAGATGACAGCCATCCAGGCCTTAGAAAAAAAAAATACCAATGGGATTTACTCAAACAGTAAAATTTGTGATTTACAGTCAACATCACATAGCAAAGGCAGAGGGACTTATCCAAGAAGTGAACTGACTTTGGCAATGTGGGAAGAATTTAGAGAAATTTCTCTTTTTCCATCCCTGTAATTTTTATTTTTTTGTCAGCAGGTACTTACACTATTCACTTATCAAGCAAATTCTGTGTGGATGGACTCTGGGTACAGGGTTTGAAAAACTGGCCCAAGGTTCAGATGGTCAGCTTCCACCCTGGGAACTTGAACCTGCATGTGCCTCATGGCAAGGGGCAGCAGCAAATGAATGCAAATTTTTACCAGATGAGCCCTGCCACTCACCTGTGTTCAGTGAATGAACATGGTTTGAAATTTAACAGATGCCTGTCACATTGAGTGACAGGCTACAACTGTTTCAATGATTTGTAATTATGTTAGATTAATAATAAGTGAATCAATGATGATGATTAGGATGCATTAATAATCAATAATATTTATTCCTGCTGGTTGAGGGAGTAATGATATCTGTACCCCATATGGTGGGGGACAAAAAAAAAAAAAAAAAAAAAAACAACAATGAAAACATATTACTGCCAACAACAGTACAAACTAAAGAAAAAAAAAAAAAAAAAAAAAAAGAAAAAAAAATATTAGTGCTGGTTACTTATGATAAACATAACGGTTTAGATTTGATTGATTCAAGAAAGATGATGCAAAAGGTGAGGAATTAGGAAGCAGTAAAGGCGGGGGTAGATAATAGTCTTTGGGTGGTCGGTAGTCTAACCCTGTGGAAGGGTGCTGTATTGATGACAGTGATGGCGGCTGTTGCTGCTTTTGTTGTTGATGCTGTGGTGATTGTTGTTGTTGTGGTGGTGGTGGCGGCGGAGGAGGAGGTGGCGGTGGCGGAGGAGGAGGAGGCGGCATCGGAGGTGGAGGAAAGTGTGGAGACTCCAGCATTCGTTGCATCTGTGAAGAGGAGATCATGCCGGTGTGCATCAGATGTGCTGACTGAAGGGGCTGTGGAAAGGCTGGGTGCACTGAGGGGGCAGCAGGCAGACTGAGTCCTGCTAAATGAGGGTTGGACGCTGAGCTGAGAGTAGTTGGAGTTAAAGACTCCTGCTGCTGTGATGAAGAAGAGTATCTGTTGGTTGAGAGATGACTGGAGGCCTACAATAAATATAAATAAAAAAAAATAAAAAAAAATAAAATCAACATTGGGGGGAAATAAGACACTTAAAAATCAAAAACACATGAAAAAAATAAATAAATAAATAAATTTACATTATCCAGTGTTTTATGTAATTTTTATCAGAAAGCTTTAAATAAGTCTGAGAATGTCTTTCAGACTATGAAACCAGAAATGGTAAATCCAAATCAAATTTGAACTGGAATTAGAATGTATATTAAAATATGTCCATGGGTTTTTGAGTGGCTAGTTTTGTGTTACCCAAGCCAAAAAATAATATTTCCACTATAAATAAATTGATAAGTCTGTAATAAAATTAAAAAAAAAAAAAAAAAAAAAAAAAAAAAAGCTTGATTGTTTTATAAGCTTAAACTAGTGTTCTGCAAACTTAACTTCAGGACGCAGAGTTGTAGCACAAGTAAAACTCTGGTGGCACTTTAAATTTTAATAAGGTCAAATTAGTCACGAAATTTAGAAATATGAAATTTTTGCTTAGCATTTCCAAATATTAGTTGTACAGTTTTTTTTTAAAGGGAATTTATGAAGAATCTGCGTTTCTTTCTTTTTTCTTTTTAAAGATTAACCAATAATGACAGATTTAAATCTCTTGCAGAAACCAAAAGAAAAAGGATTATCCACTCCTTAAAGATTAAATAATTTATATACCCAATTTAAAATATCAAATTACAAAGACTTGACTTAGATATGGAAGCAATGTGCTTTGTAAATTGCTCTCCTGTTAACATGGGGTGCATCCAGCTACCTCTCAGTGTTCATTAGTGTGCCTAGGTGCACCAGTTGAATAACACCGTCTTAAACAGACACCTAATAACAATTAAGATTTAGCATTAAAATATACATCTATTTCATAAACGCGTTTTATAGCTAATCAGTGTCTCCAAACAAAATAAAAAAATCTATCCTTTGGGGGAAGTGATTATTTTTTATCCCCAAGGGTTCAAAATTCAAGATGTACCTATTTCATTAAAATGTGATTTTTGCAAATTTTAACTTGGCATTTTTATTTTAACATCAAATTGGAGCCTCTATTTTGGAAATAACCGACTGGCTTAATTTTGATGATCTTTTACATAATTTACATTACCTGCAGTGTTTTTAAATTAATGTTCACTCAATACAAGGCCCAAGAGCCACTCAAGATAGGGAAAGAAGTGAAGTTCTTGGAGACATACAAGAATGATAATGGCTGACTATAGACTTGAAGAGGTCAAGATTTAATTAGTGAATAACATTTCAGAGTTCAAGCAGAGACATCAGAATTATAGAGTTGAAGTAGGCCTTAGAAAGAACCAGAAATCTAATCCTAAACAGGAAACAAGGGATAAACCTATATTCCTGTTCAAAAAACTGGGGAGGAGTGTGAACCAGACAATAGGCAAACCTATCTACTCCTATCAAAAATCTTTAAATAAATTGTTTAAAAAAAAAAAAAAAAAAAAAAAAAAAATGTATGATTGTTTTGTATGCCTAAATAAACACCTATACAGCATTAAAATATACATCTGTTCTCTCTTAGCAAACATATTTAGATAGCCATCACTTTGATATCAGCCATCATGTAATAACACAATGTATCAGCTATTATAGAACAGATGTATATTTTAATGATAAATGCGTATAAAGTATCCGTTTATGCACTCCCCCAAATATCCCTTTTTGTTTTTTTCTTACATACATACAACAAATATTAGAGAAGTAGTACAAGATTCAAGGCATCTTATTTGCTAAATTCCTAATCCCTTATAACCAGTGCAATAATAAAAAAATAAAAATAAAAATGTGTACCATCAAGACAATTCCCTGATGCCTACAGCAATATACCAAAGTAATTTAGATGCTAAAATCAAACAAGTGCAACAATTTAAATATCTGGGAAGGGTTTTAACAGAGGATAGAAAGTGCAACACTGAAATCCAAAGGGGCATTGGGATTGTGAAAGATGCCTTCCAAAAGCTAAGCAAAGTATTAAGAAACAGAAAAATTTCATTACAAACAAAAAAAAAAAAAAAAAAGAAATACTGAACTGTTATGTAATATCAGTTCTCTTATATGGCATTAAATGCTGGACAATCTCCTCACTGATGAAAAAGAGACTTAAGCAACAAAAAATGTAGTTCTATAAAAGGATGCCAAGAATACCATGGACCAAACATGTGAGCAATGACAAAGTTTTAGAGGAAATGGAAACAAGGAGGACACATCAGGGAGAGATAGCTGAAATTTCTAGATCACATAATGAGGAAAGAGGGCTTGAAAAATCTGATACTCACAGGACAGATTGAAGGCAAGAGGGTCAGAGGAGAACAATACATAACATGTGAGTTTGAATAAATGGATGATGGAACGAGGTTTAGGAGAGATAGCAAAAAGACAATTTATTAAGAGCTACAAATTACAGGAAATTGTGGAGAGCCATGATTGTCAATATCCTAAAGGGAGATGGAAAAGAACTTGACAATTCTTACACCAGTCCACGTGCAAATGTGAGCGGAATCTAACATTAAATAAGGACCTCCCGCCAAACACCATATTTATGAGAAGATTTGTAAATGTTTATTAAATCTATTTGCTGTGCAGCTATTGTTAATGAGCACCTCTGACAAATTATTAAAATGATGATTTTTATCCTCACTTATGGCCTTGTGAGAGATTAAGCTTAGCTTAATGGTTATCTATCTAGATTTCTTTGTCATAGCATAATGGTTAACAATCTTATCTCTCAGATCATTATCACTGTAGTGAATTCAAGCCTTACTAAAGAGCACCACATTTGAAGCATGAAGTAAACTACACTAATATGTTGTGAGACTGTTTACAGAGTTGGCCACATTTGCAGCCTTGTACCAGACCAAATTGAGTATTATCCACATATATAAAAATGCAATGTGCATAGATGTAGGTTATTATGTAGGCAGTGTGTGCAACACAGACTATACTCTGATCCTTGGCAGAGCACACATACATACTCGGGGGAGAAAGAAGTGTAGATTCGAATATAATAACTGTATTTTTTTTTAGCAGGTACAATACTAATCAGTTTAATAATGATAATAAAAAATAACCCAATTTTTTATTATTTGTGGAAAAATGAATAATTGAAACATACATCTTAGCTATGTTCCATGAATCTATATAGCTAATAAACAACAAAACAAAAAAAAAAAAAAAAAAAAAAAAAAAAAAAAAAAGCTTTAAATTATCATCCCATTAAAAAAAATATCCCATTAAAAAAAAATTATCATTCCATTAAAAAAAATTAGAAACATTCTGGGAATTATGTATTTCAAGTATGAAACTTGAAAAATAAGATAAGGTTATGTATATTGGAGAAATAGATACAATTCATAATGAATATAAAGTCAGAAAATTCTTTTAAATTTAACATTGAGTTAAAAAAAAAACAAAAAAAAAACTAATGTATTAAATAGCAATGAATATATTTGATAAACAAACATTTTCAAATTTCAAGGTGATAAAATAGGTTTTATATATATATATATATATATATATATATATATATATATATATATATATAAAAAGAAAAAAAGAAAGAATTTTTAAAAGTTATAAGAAAAAAAAAATTACTTCTGGGAAATTAAAGTTAAATCATGAAGGAAAATGTTATCCGATAGGAATTTATTTTTTTTGTTCTTTATTTTACCATCAAAATTGAAGTTTTTCTGGACCAAAACATTTATTTTAAAGCGGAATTTTATTTGAAACAATTCATTTGTGGTTATGGTTAATGTTTATTGATATAAATGATAAATACAATGTAGTCAATTTAAAATCACATTTAGTTTGCTTTAAATGAATTTAATCTTGTAATAGTTAAAACTTTTTCTGAAAGCAGCTATAATACAATACAGCAAAAATAAATGATGTGTGTGTGTGTGCGTGTGCGTATATATTTATATAATTATTTATTTGAAAATTATAACAAATATGTTATAAAATCACTAGAAAAATAGCCATTTTGTTTCAACACCTCTGGTGTCTTATCAAGTGATGATGTTGAATGTAGAATAAAGGGTTTTAAAAGTTTCAAATCAATTAAGCACCCCTCACAAGGGGAAACGCTGTTACATAAGCTGGAATGGCCAATCAAAATACAAGTATATGAGAATTCAAAAAACTTGACAACGAACTAAGGTCATAATAACTATTTAATGTCTTAATGTTGGGGTTAGACTAAAATAAAATTTATTCTAACTAATAAGTATTAAATTATATGATAAAATTTGAAATTAAAAATTACCCATTCTAAAATTTAAATTTAATCTATTAAGTTTAAAATTATAAAATTACTAAGGAAAAAAGAAAAAATACATGTTATTCTATTTTGTTTTTATTGAAATTAATTTGGAATAAATGTTAAGATCAACTGTTGTTCAGAATTTCATGACAACATAGATACATTTGAATTCTAAACATAGGCAGGGGAGGATGACATCTTGCAAAAGATAATACATACACAATCAGATTATAATACATAAGCATACATGCAGATGTATTTAGATATATATATACACACAAAAAAGTGACAAGACAGGAAATATCTCCATGACCCTTTACAAAAAGAAAAAAAAAGAAAAACATACATACACAATGAAAGGTGCATCCAAGTTACCATACACATAGACACCGATGAAGACATATACATACACCCACATACATTGACATAGACACTCGTTACAACAACCAAGAAATATTTAAGATTGAAAGTGTTATTAAACGAATTCTAACCACTTATTAAAATATAACTTATACGGGCAAATATACATAGATAAAAATGGTCTAATAGAACAAAGAAACAAACAATAGGGAAAGAAACACACATACATATATGCATATATACACATACAGAAGCCAGCATAAATATATCAAGCGACACAGCAACATGTGTAGATATATTTATGTGTATATGTATATATGTGTGTACATGTTTGTCTGTATGTAGGCTTTTCTGTATTTGTCTGTAGTGAAGAATGTGTGTACACTGTACACATATATCTGTAGGTAGTTTTTATTTTCTTTCACCTACTGTGCAGTAGTGCGTATATAGATATATATGAAATATATATTTTTATATATATTTGTGTGGTTAGAATTCGTTTAATAACACTTTCAAACTTAAATATTTCTTGGTTATTGTAACGGAGTATGTGGGTGTATGTACATGTCTTCATCGGTGTCTATGTGTATGGTAACTCTGATGTTTTTCTTTTTTTTTCTTTTGTAAAGTGTCGTGGAGATATTTCCTGTCTTGTCACTTTTTGTGTGTGTGTATATATCTAAATATGTCTGCATGCATGCTTATGTATTATAATCTTATTGTGTATGTATTATCTTTTGCAAGATGTCAGTTGATCTTAATGTTTATTCCAACTTAATTTCGCTAAAAACAAAATAAATAGAATAACATATGTATTTTTTTCTTTTTTCCTTAGTAATTTTATAATTTTAAACTTAATAGATTAAATTTAAATTTTAGAATGGGTAATTTTTAATTTCAAATTTTATCGTATAATTTAATACTTATTAGTTAGAATAAATTTTATTTAAGTCTAACCCCAACATTAAGACATTAAATAGTTATTATAACCTTAGTTCGTTGTCAAGTTTTTTGAATTCTCATATGCTTGTATTTTGATTGGTCATTCCAGCTTATGTAACAGTGTTTCCCCTTGCGAGGTGTGGTTAATTAATTTGAAACTTTTAAAACCCTTTATTCTACATTCAACATCATCACTTGATAAGACACCAGAGGTGTTGAAACAAAATGACAATTTTTGTAGTGATTTTATAACATATTTATGTTATAATTTTCAAATAAATAATTATATTTGCTCTACTCTGTATTGAGCACTCTTTTAAGAATAGTAATTGTTGGTTATTGGAATTTATTCTGTATACTCCAATACTATACTTGGGTGTGTGTGTATGTGTGTATATATATATATATATATTTATTTGACTACCTGCAAGGAACAAAATCATTTTGGATAGTTAATATGTTCCAACATTATTAATCTGATAGAAAATCCCTTTTGATTGTATATCAGAGGCATAAAAAGATAAACTGAATTGGTACATTTAATGACTGCTTCTTGGCTACAAACAGAAATAGTTTCCCCAGTTAGCAATTGTTTCAATTTCATTTTAAAAATTGAGTGGTTTTAAAAAAAAAAAAAAAATTATTTTAGGTCAGTATATTCTTAAATTTTTCCCAATATTTTATTAGACAGGAGGTTATTTTTTCTTGGAGGAGGTGAGGGTAAAATATACCTTTTTTTTTTTTGTCATTCAATATTTAACTGCTCAATTGTTTTTGGTGGTTTATTTTCTTCAGTTACTTTTTATTCTGTATTTGAAAATTTAAACCTCAAAAGAAAATGTTAGAAACGAAAAAAATAACAGAACTTGGTAGAAAACACAAATTGCAGCAACAAATAATTTGTACAAAATTTCTAATTGTAATTGGTACCAATAATTTATTAATATAAAAATAATTTAAATAAAACAACTTAATTTGGATAATTCCATTGTATTTTTATTTAAATGAATAAAAACTGTGATTAAAATTTGAGGAATATTTTAAATCTTTGCATTTTTCAAAGATTTACTTTAAATTATTGTACATGTGTTTTAAAATATAGCAAGAAAGTCGAATATAATAAACTACACACACACACACACACAGTAGAATGTTTTGTCTCATATATGATCTGAACCATACTATTGCTTTTAGGTTTGTGTGTGTGTGTGTGTGTGTGTGTGCGTGTAAGCGTAAGTGAGCTTTAATATAAGTATTTAAATACATACACACAGTCCTATACTGACTTTTTATATAAACAAGTGTTATCACATGTTGGATTTATTTAACAAATAAAATAAAGCCATTATTTTTTTCATTCACTAATTATTACATAACAACACAGTAAATTCTGGCAGTTAGTATTTTAGAGCTGACTGTATATTAACTTGGAGTAGTAGGTAAATTTTTTTTTAGTTACTTTCCAACTATTCCACTGCTTCACATTAGTCATTTTCTGTTTTAACAAATAAAAAAAAATTTTTGGTGGCACAGAGAAAAAAAGTTGATAAAAGATATATAAAACATGCAATTTTTTTAAGCTTTGTCCTAAGAAAATTTTACTCTTAATTTTTATGTCGTGCATTGATAAATCAGAAGAAAAAAGATTTTAAGGAGCCAGGAACTAAGTTAAGCATTACCAATAATTTATTATTTGTATAATTAGAATCTATTCCATAATATAAAACATAATTTGACTACAGTTACCTGTTACTCAGATAATCTGTTGTTATAGTAACCAATAAATGAACATGCTTTGTGTAGCAATAAGAAAATATCACTGTAGTAAATACTAAATCTCAATTTGAATGCATTTGCTTTTCTTTTAATTTAAAGAGCACAATTCTTTCTTACATTCAATAATTTTTTTTAGATAAAAACCCAAGATTACCCATCTAGAAAATATAAACAATAAACAATGCAATTGCGGAATTACTTAAATACTGCCATAATTTTTGGATGGCATGGATAAATTAGTGTACATTTAAAAAAGAAAAATATGCATATATACACACAGCTAGAACAAAATAATACTAAAGTTTAAATAATTTGTCAAAAAACATCAATATAAATCTTGCTCTTTTGGCTGCAATTAAATATTGTGTGTGTATGTGTGTGCATGGTGATGAAGGCAACCATAGTTGTCTCCCCCAACCCTTGAACTACTCGACTATAAAAGAAATGGTTGAATAACACTTACGGACAGTAAGTAGTTAAATTGTAATGAATAAAGCTCCACTGCAACTTTAAACAATTGTGTAGCCATCAATCATTACTAAATGATGAAAGTGTTTTGTGCTTGAGCACAATCATCAAGCTATCTGGGTTGGATAGTAGCTGCTATCCAACCCAGATGGCCTGAAAAGTCGGTTGGATAGCAGCTCGGTGTAGTAGATAGTAGTTATGCTACTATCCAACTCAGATGGCCTGAAAAGTGTGTTCAAGCATGAAACAGATTACTGCCATTTAGCATTGATCTCTGTGTATACACTGCTTATATGCTCTATATGGATATTGAGGTTTTTTTTTTTACCCTATAAATATAACATACCTTAAAACTACATTTTTATAGATATATATATTAGTTGCAAGCAGAGATAGTGGAAAAAGATAAGCAGTGTCTATCAGACTGATTATGAATTTATCCTAATACAAACCTTAGAGTTATATTTTTTGGAGCTGGTGGTCATGTCCAAAGGTGAACAGGCATCGACTGCTAAAGGGGAGGAAGAATGAGGATGAAATGAAGAACATGTTAAAGGATCCCCAGTTTCACTTTTTCGATGTTCATTTACTGAATTTTTATAGTTAACTCTGCCATTTACAGACTTTTTCAATGTTTTCATGGACAAGTCAGTTGGTTCTGACTGAAGGTCATTTGTACTTGGTCTGTGGACAGAGTCTAAATAGGGTGTTGCATGATTATTGGACAATTTCTGCCGTTTGGCATTAGAGTAATAAGGAGGAATAGGTTCTATCGGATGGGCAGCAGAGAATGCCAAGGTATTGGACGTTGTCTTAGATGTGTGGGCTGTGACAGGGGACATAAAGTGGTAGGAATCAGCAGAATAGGGATTGGACCTTTTCATGTGGTTCATATGGGCAGGCTGAGGTAGGGAGTCGTCCTTTGAGAGTCGAGCAAATTTGGGAATAGAAGATGCAGGAGCTAGCAGACCTTCAGGAGGATTCTGTGTAGTATGTTGAATAACCGACTGGCGAATGCCACTGCTACGTGGCTTTGTTTCTTCGCTTCGGTTTGACGTTCGACTTGTCTGTGAATGTGCAGATTTCGGCACGTGCCATCGACCATTTTCTGGCAGACAATTTGTAGGTGGTGCTATTCCTGCAACGGCTGATGTTGGATGGAATATAGCAGATGTCTTGGATGAAATTAACGAAGATGATAGTGTGGGGCTTACACTGATGTTATTGCTCTGATTAGCATCCAATGGACTCTGGGGAACCATGGTCACATTTTCAAAGCATTTGTTTTCCATAACATCGGTTGCTATTGTGAGTGGCCGACTTGGTTGAGTAAGAGAATGTGATACAGGTGTCCGCTTTTGTTTATGCAATAAAGGTCCAAGAATGCTGGGACCTGGTCGACTTTTAATTTGGTTTTCCAACTCATTTGTTTCACTGCCATCACTACACGGTGAGGATTTTTTCCCATCTGCATTTAAGTTCCCTTTGGTATCTTCAACTTCAATAGGACTAATCCTTTCATATGCTGGGTTTGAAGGTGGTGTTGGTGGTAGAACCATTATAGATTTCTCACCAAATTTAGGATTTTCCTGCTTGTCAGGCCCAAGCTGAATGGGGCTTGGGGATTGGCTTGCAAGTACAGCTGCAGCAGTTATCTCTTTTGGGATGGACATGCACACATTAGGTTTCCTTTCAGGAACAACAGATATTTTCTCTTTTTTTGTTAGTGCCGGATGAGACTTGAGTTCATGAAGGGTTACACTACATGTAAGACGTTTCAGCTGATGTGCTGTGGATTGGACTGGTGAAGAAAAGGATTCTACAGACAATTTTACGTCAGAGAATTCTTTTTTGATTTTCTGTGATGAAGCAGTATTGTCCTTGTTTGGGAAACTTGGAGAGTATTTGTCACATGACAAAAGTTTCTTGACAGTTGGTTGACAGCCAGTTTTAAGACGTCGCATCTGAAAAAAAAATAAAGTGAAAATAGTTAAACACTGGTAGCGTAGAGTAAAACAAAGATTATGAATCATCACTAACAGTAGTGGTTATGAAAGAAATCAGGAGGAGATAACCTAGTAAAAAGATCACGTGAATTATTCCCCTTGAGAGTCCCCCCCCAATCCTGATACTACTTTCATTTTAATTCCAAATGGCAAAGTATATTTATATGTATTTCTCTAATAGTCGAAAGTGAAAAAGCACATTATTGTCTAGTGTGTCTTACGAAATTATGTTGGTACTTAACTGATTACTTGCTTAAAGCTATTAAAAAAGAAATAAAAAAAAAAAAATTGTCATTTATTTAGCAAACAACTTATTCTAATATTTCTAATACATTTCTCAGCAATAATGATAGATATTTATATGTTGTTTAACACAAACGATTATCAACTGGGCTGGAGAAGCTAAAATATTAAAAGATACTTACAGAATCTCTATTTTGGTTATGATTTTTTCTTATTTCTTCCCACATCTTAGCCTTTTCCTCTATTTTTACCTCAATTTTGGATTTCTAAGAGCAAACAGAAAAAAAGAGGTTTGTAAAATGTGAGTCAACTGAATAAACACACGAATCAATTGAAGTAAAAGCAAAACTTGCAAAATGACTGCTGGAAATTCTTCCACAAGGGTAGAGATTACAGTTGAAAATCTTCAAAACATTTTAATGGCAAATTGACAAACTTAATCAGATTTTTCTGGAATAACTGACAATACCATAATTTTTAAATTCTAAGTTTTTTTAAACATTAAAAGGAACAAAAACGTGTCAAGGCATTCAGTATAACAACATACCTTGATTTCTTTCTTGCCATCGATACATGATAGGAGTTGTTTATTGTTGGAGTGTGAACTTTTCTTCTGTTTAATTTGAGACAAAAGACTGAAATCCTTCCCTTTCAAGTACAACTCAAATGGTAACAGCAAACTGAGTAGAGAGAGAGAGAAAGAAAAATTAAGATAAAATCAAGAACTGATATGCAGCAAAAACAAATTTTATGCCAGTTATGAATATGCCAAGTGAAGTTATTGAGGTAAAGGCTTTTATTCTTCTGGCTGATATAAACACAGATTGTCAGTAGAGATTACAGACAAGTTTTTTTTTTTTTGTTTTTCCTTTTTAAAGTTCATGTTCACTCAACTTAGATTTAATCTTTCAAAATCTTCAATATTTACCATCTGTTACAAATAAGATTAATAAATACTGTTTATTATTTAGTCAGAAAGACTTCTTTCTTATTTAACTATAAATAGAGAGAAGTAAAATATTTTAAGTCAGATAAATTCATTCAGTATTTAATAACTAAAATGTTAAATTTTGAACAGTCAGAAATTTGTGTAAAACTTTGTTTCATATTAAGTAAAATGAAAGATAAGTTTGATAGTCAAAAAGATTACTGGTGCATGGCTCAATAAAAGGAAAAAAAAACTGTATTCACACACTGTCAACATTTGACAATGACAAAATACCAATAGCAACTATGATGTGCAAAATGGTTATTTTTTTTTTTTCTCGCCTGTCTAGTTCAAATTAAGGAAATTTAATAAAAGGCCAGTTCTAAAATTGTATTACTGTGCTTTTAGATTTTGATAATAAATAAAATTAGAATAAAATAACAATTTGAATTATAATCTTTTTGTAAACCTTTTTTTAAAAAATTGCAGAAAAATAAAATTGCAGAACCAGTTCAAAATATTTCAATCTTGAAAGATTTTTCTTTTATTAAAATCTATCAAAATTCCAAATTTAAATTACTAGAAAAACATATCAACATTCCTGATTTAAGTTAAATATGTATCCATATACAAATTACACATTTACTGCTTATTGTGATTTTTAAAGTCTTTTTATGTTAATATTTTCCACTCAGTCTTTACCGTTCATAATGCCTTCTGGTACATGTTGCAGCACTAGTACTTCCTGGATTACCTCCCATAATATCATAAAGGTGTTTCCACATTCTATTATTTGTTATCTATAAAAGAGAAGAAAGGAAAAAAAAAAGGCTTAAATTTGAATTAACAAGTTTTCTGTTCTGAAATTTATACTCTGTACACAGTGTTGTACAAACAGGCAATCATGTGGTAGGCAATATATAAAATAAAATTTAAAGAGGAATATAAAGATTATTTTAATATACTCAATATTTTAATTTTAAATACAGTATTAAGAGACAGTACTTTGGAAGAAAACAGGAAGTTAGAAAGAACAAAGATGAAGAAAAAAAAAGAATGGAGGAAGAGTATGTAAGTCAATAGAGAGAAAAAAATGCACATGATGAAACAGTAGGATTAGTCAAAAGTCAAACAAGTGAAAAAAAAAATTTTTTTTTTTTTTTAAATTTTATGAATTTTTCCATTATTTCATGTCACTAAATGAAAAACTTAATGAAAAAGAAAATATTAAAAATACAGTTTGTTTTTGTTTATTTTAGAGAAATTACAAGCAACAGAATCAAATTTCTTTGAGTAAAATATTTCAAGAGTTTTATAGAAAAAGAGAAATAGAGAAAAAAGAGAAGAGAGAAGAGAGAAAAAGAGAAAAAGAGAAGAGAGAAAAAGAGAAAAAAGAGAAGAGAAAAAAGAGAAAAAAAGAGAAAAAAAGAAGAGAAAAAAAGAAGAGAAAAAAAGAGAAAAAGAGAAAAAAAGAGAAAAAGAGAAAAAAAGAGAAAAAGAGAAAAAAAGAGAAAAAGAGAAAAAAAGAGAAAAAGAGAAAAAAAGAGAAAAAGAGAAAAAAAGAGAAAAAGAGAAAAAAAGAGAAAAAGAGAAAAAAAGAGAAAAAAAGAGAAAAAGAAAAAAAGAGAAAAAGAAAAAAAGAGAAAAAGAAAAAAAGAGAAAAAGAAAAAAAGAGAAAAAGAAAAAAAGAGAAGAAAAAAAGAGAAAAAGAAAAAAAGAGAAAAAGAAAAAAAGAGAAAAAGAAAAAAAGAGAAAAAGAAAAAAAGAGAAAAAGAAAAAAAGAGAAAAAGAAAAAAAGAGAAAAAGAAAAAAAGAGAAAAAGAAAAAAAGAAAAAGAAAAAAAGAGAAAAAGAAAAAAAAGAGAAAAAGAAAAAGAGAAAAAGAAAAAGAGAAAAAGAAAAAAAAGAGAAAAAGAAAAAAAAAGAGAAAAAGAAAAAAAAGAAAAAAGAAAAAAGAGAAAGAGAAAGAGAGAAAAAGAAAAGAGAGAAAAAGAAAAAAGAAAAAAAAGAGAAAAAGAGAAAAGGAAAAGAGAGAAAAGGAAAAGAGAGAAAAGGAAAAGAGAGAAAAGGAAAAGAGAGAAAAGGAAAAGAGAGAAAAGGAAAAGAGAGAAAAGGAAAAGAGAGAAAAGGAAAAGAGAGAAAAGGAAAAGAGAGAAAAGGAAAAGAGAGAAAAGGAAAAGAGAGAAAAAGAAAAGAAAAAAAGAAAAAGAAAAAGAAAAAAAGAAAAAGAAAAAAAGAAAAAGAAAAAAAGAAAAAGAAAAAAAGAAAAAGAAAAAAAGAAAAAGAAAAAAAGAAAAAGAAAAAAAGAAAAAGAAAAAGAAAAAAAGAAAAAGAAAAAAAGAAAAAGAAAAAAGAAAAAGAAAAAAGAAAAAGAAAAAAAGAAAAAGAAAAAAAGAAAAAGAAAAAAAGAAAAAAGAAAAAGAAAAAGAAAAAGAAAAAAGAAAAAGAAAGAAAGAGAAAAAAAGAAAAAGAAAGAAAGAGAAAAAAAGAAAAAGAAAGAAAGAGAAAAAAAGAAAAAGAAAGAAAGAGAAAAAAAGAAAAAGAAAAAAAAGAAAAAGAAAAAAAAGAAAAAGAAGAAAAAAAGAAAAAGAAGAAAAAAAGAAAAAGAAAAAAGAAAAAGAAAAAGAAGAAAAAAAGAAAAAGAAAAAAAGAAAGAAGAAACTCATGCCAATTCTACAAACCAAAACCCGTGGTTTGTTGACCAAAGAGCTATCCCCGCCCCTAGAAATTTCCTTCCCACTATACAAAAAAAGAGAAGAGTAAAGAGTACTTCCTAATGTCTGCAACAGCCTATAACTATATCCACACACTGCTAGTCAAGTATACAAATTCCCCCATGTTAAAATCACTAACAGTGTCCATCATTGTGTGTGCAAGAGAGAGAGAGGGGGGGTAAGAGAGAGGTGGGAAGAGAGAGAGGAAGAGAGAGAGAGAGAGAGAACTATGCTTTTAAACCTGACAATTGCTACAATATAACATCAAAGAAAATTAGAGAAACTGTATTTCATTACAATAAAACCAGATGACTTAGAAAAAAAACAAAGAAAAAAAATTACATATGTTTTGATGTTTGTATACCTGAATTATTTACAATTCACTTTTTCTCAATGTTGGAAATCAGTGACAATAAAATCTGTTGAATCTTATTGCTTGAAGAGGAAACCATTGTTATTGAATTTTGATTATCTAAGAAACTGAAATTGATATACTGATTCTTTCCAGTTGTCTAATCAGTTTCTTGATGTTGAGATGAAATTCATCAAGGAAGGTGCCAGTTTTTTTGTTTTGTTTTGTTTTTGTTTTTTTTTATAAAAACACAAATACTTTAGACCTTTTCTTCAGGGATATATTACAAATATAAATTTATACCAATTCCAGCTCCTTTATATTTAAAGGCTTGCTTTGTAAAAAATCCGATAACTATAATGGATAAATTTTAAAATAACTGTAACAGAGTGTATTCGTGCACGTTTTTAAAAAGCAATATGACAATGGAATGTAGATATTTTATCACAGTTACAATTGCATATTTCTGATATATCTCTGGATATGGTCTTAGAAAAAGTACTTGGATTATGAAAAAAAACAAAAAAAAAAAAAAAAAAAAAAAAAACAACTATGGCAACTTCCTTGAAGAATTTTATCTCAACATCAAGAAACTGATTAGGCAAGTGGAAGGGATCAATATAAAAATAAGTAGACAATATGTCTATTTTAATCAATGAAACATGTTTAAATGAAGATTATATATCACCTACCAAGCTCATAACATTGATTACATGGAGACAAACTCCATCAGAAAATTTGCATACACAAACCGTTTTCAATTAAGGGAATGACAGCAAGGATGTTTCTTTCAGTTCTTGAGCTGCCCTGCCCTTAGCAGTATGGGGGGATGATGAGTATTGCATGATGAATTACAAACTTATAGCTTTGTTTAATTATTACCAAAAATTGTTCCCTCTATTTAGCCATTCGTTGCCTTATTTGGTTAGCAAATTATTTTTTGTGACAATCTTATAAATCAGATGAGAGGTTCTATATTGAAATCAATGTGTAAAGGAAATGCAACATCTTATGAAAAACTATTGCAACTGTTAATATTACAGTTCCTTTTATTCTCATGAAGGAAAAAGTAAAGTAAAGATATGAAGCCATAGTTGATACTATCTTGTGTGTCTACGAAGATCAAAAACATTGCAAAAAGATTTGTTCTGTCAAGAATCAGCAAGATTCTCTTTATCCAAAGACCTTTGATTTGTCAATGTAAGTAAAATATAACCTTCAGACATTTACCATAAAAAGCTAACTGTGCATGTAACCTGTGATATCCTAGGTAGGATTTACTGAGAGCAGGAAGGGGGGGGGGGTTCAGCAATGTTAACATTAGTTGATAAAATGAAACATGCATGGTTTTATTTAATACCAACTGAATTTGAACCTTGTATATGTTGGTCACTTTCAGCTTTTTCTCATTTGAGATTACCAATACTACCTCTTAGGTTTAGTTTTAGTCTATTTCTGGTAGAAAAAAAAAAAAAGATGAATCACAATGAGTAATATTTTTTTTTGTTTTAATCAAACATGGTACTGGATAGTAACAGTCAAGGAGGGATTGTCAGTAATCAATAAAGCAACACAAGTAATTATTATATTTTGTAGCATTCTTTTACTATAGAAATGCACTGAAAAATCACAAAGAAAATGATTGTCAGTGGTTAAGGAGTAAACAAAATGTTACTGACAGAACAGTGCTGTTACATGTATAATATGAATAATAAAATGGGAGAGAGAAAAAAAAAAAAAAAAAAAAAAAATTAAAAGATTTGTGAATATCAACAGCTGAATGTTCTTGCAAAATTCACAGAATAATGTAATATATTTAGAAACTTAATACAGATTTACAAGTATTTTTTAAGGGGAACTTAAAATCCAGGCACCAGGATTGTTGAAAGTACACTTCAAAAGCTATTCCCTTTTGTTTATAGTTTGCTAATATCGTAGAGAGACTTTCTTTCCTATAATTAAGCCTCTTCATTAAGTGATAGTAGCAATTAAAATACAAACCCCATGATCCAATTCAAATTAAATGCTTTATCTCACAGGTGCTTATCTAGGTTGAAAAGCAATTATTAGACACTAAAGAAAATGTTTATGCATCATAATTTATTGCAATCTTTTTTAATGTTACATAGAGACTTCTCAAATTAAAAATGGTCTTTAAAAATATTTTTAGCTGAAGGGCATTACATTTTCTGTACAAAGTATCCCAGACTATAACAATATAGGTAGAAATGAAGTTTTTAAATTTATTTTTAATTGAGCATAAATAATGATTGTTAATTATATTGATTAACAAACAAAAATACTAATTATATATTGGTCAACCATTTTATAATATACACACTTTATTTAATACTAGTTTATTTATATCATAAAGAAGAACTATAACATTTAAGCAGTTTTACAAGTACAGACAATATCAAAAACTTAATATACATTTGCATTTTCTTGGTTATGATCAAATACTTCCAGAACATTAAACTAAATAAATAAAGTTCAATTCCCTGTTGAATAACTATGGTGTTTAATTTGTCAAGTTTAGCATAACAAAATTTTATTTTTACCATGTCAATAGAAGAGACCACTTTATAGAAATAGGTAATTCACCCATCTCTAGGTAGTGGACTCTTGTGATAACAAAAATTGTCTAAATGTGAAAACATTAAAATTTTTCAGTATTTTTGATAACTGTAAATGGATTTATGTGTTTTTTTACAAGTTATAAAATATTTATAGGTTATTTAAAGCCAGAAAATATTTTTAGATTGTAAGAATTCTTTTGAAGACAATGATTTACTGATACAAGTCCAATAGCTGAGGGCAGAAGGCATGGATTTATAGCTTTCTCTCTGGTATTTGCACATACATGAATATAACGAACCAGACTAGAATTGGAACTCTGTTTCAATTCTGAGCTGTCATCCATTAGACCACCTGCACATCCAAGCTTACAGCACCTGATAATTCCAAGCAGTGGCCCAGCTAAGTACTGACCAGACTTGACATTGTTTTAACTTTGGTGACCATACAAGAATCAGTTTCAATCTGGTATGGACATATGCCCAAACACTCTTTAGAATCAAACAACTATAAAATAACAAGGATCAAAATCAAATCCTGGAAATCAAAGTAAAAATGTACACATTAAAGATTTTCAATAACAAACAGGTAATTATTCATAGGAAAATTATTTGGTAATTTAACAAGCTTTTGTTATAAATATATTGAACAAAGGACAGATAAAAATCAAGATATGAAATTCACTGCTACCAGTTTAAGGTATTGATTGCTCTAGAAATGTAACTCATTTTTATATCAATTCAAACAGATTCAAATTTATTACTATAAGCCATTGTTGTCATTATAAAAAGATTATTTCTGTAACCTAGGATATCACAATGACCTGGTGAGCTTAGTAAAAAAAAAAAAAAAAAAAAAAAAAAAAAAAAAAAAAACTCAGCAGGCAATAAGCATACATGATTAACTCAACTGTTGGTTAAACCTAGGAGAGGGCTTAAAATATTTCTTTAGCCTTCTAACAAAACAAAGTAATTATCAAATACATATATATATCTAATTCTGTTGCTACAAAATATTTAAGACTAGTTTATTTAAGACATGACTGCATACACAAATTATTTTACAAAATGCATTGTACTCTTAAAATATCAAAAACTTTACATTCCTGTGCATTTTCTGGTTTATATTCAATACTAACTGAATATTAAACTATACTAAAAGTAAAAGGTAACAATCTCTTGTCTTGCCCTAGTGCTGGAAATGAAAACAATAACTGAAACTAATATATAATTAAAACAAAAGAGGGTCCACATGGGCTCCTATATGTAGATTCAATAGGCCAGTTAATAAAATTTGAGGAATAAAAAGCCAACAAAAGGCTAACAATATTGGCCCACAAAAGAAAAAAAGCATGTCCAAAAATTCTGACTTTAAAAATCTTTTAGTATCTGTCTATATTTCTGAGATGAGGTATTATGTACATTATTCAGACTATTGACCTCATCTTTGTCGCCATATTTATTATGTTATAAACAATTACAATGCTCCAGCATTCTTCAGGTGGTTGGAATGTCAGACTTAACCCTTTATTTCGCTCACTGGGGTAGACTGTTCTAGTTCCACGTGCCATGTTTAATGGATGTCAGTTATCTGTTAATTTCCCTCTGAAAGTTCTCCACTGCCTTAACTGGGTATTGAACTCACACTCTTTGGGTCCGGTCACTGGATCTAACCAACACCTTTATCCTACTGTGCCATGTGTCCTTGAGGACATCTGTGTATGAATTTATAAACCTAATGTCTTCAGCAACCTTTTTACCAGTGCTCATATTGCAACTTTTGTTGTTATCACTTTTCTCTGGCACTCCTTATTACTGGTTCCCATATTGTATTCATTTCTATGCTTGGTCTTTCTCTCCATGCTTCAAATTAGCCAAAAGGCTAATATATAATAAATATCATCAATCTTATTGCCAATATTGTTATCATTTTGTTGTTGTTTTATTCTTTAAATTTTATTAACTCGCCTATTAAATTATGTGTGTGTGTGTGTGTGTGTGTGTGTGTGTGTGTGTGTGTGTGTGTGTATCTTGTTTTAAAAGTTTATTTGCTTATAGAGTCAATCACAATTTAAGAATTCATTTAACACAATATTTTTAATATAAATATGTAGCAATAAAACACACTGACATTCTGTATTTTCCATTTTTGATTAAAATAAAAAAGATCAGAGATGCAAAATGCTTATTCATCAATTATTCCATTTCTACATCAGAAGAGTTCAGTATGTTGAACACACACACAAAGAGGATACTGATGCTGACATTCTTTGCCAACCCAAAAGAATTAAAATCTTTTTGTTTAGTCAGATTTTAAGGAGTGGGTCAAGCTGAGAATCTTTCAGCATCTATTTGTGTGCATATAATAAATATTGCATTGTATTTATATATCTCTGTAGATTATCAAGAGGAAAGAAATCTCACAAAAGATCAATGGAATCAGAGCCATTTATTTGTCTTCATGATTCTCTGAGAGTTTGGGCTATAGAAAAATGATGAAAAAAAAAATTCTGAATATAAGGTGATGAGTATATCACCCAACCAAATACAAAATCACAACTAGAATTGTGGGAGAAAAAAACCCAAAAAACCTGTAATCTTGTGTGTATATGACTCATGTTTTTTCATCCAAAATTGTGTCAAAGTCTGCTACCTTTTATAGTTTAGAACTCAATCCCTTTTTTTACCAGGAACTCAAAACAAGCAAACTTGAGTCAAATTGAATTTATTTGTTTACCAGAGAGATAATATTTCTCTAATGGCATGTTACAGCAAAGAGAAATAAATCTTTCATAATGTTATAAGTTTAATGTAGGTGTTGACATGTTGAGAAATTTAAGTAACTTTAAATACTAGAGATTTTTTAGATTTACTCATAACATGTCAAACATGCTTATTTGTAATTATCTAAATAAAGCCATAGGCAAATTTTGAGTATCATATACAGTATTTTGGTCATTTTCTTTGCTCTAAAATCAGATGCACATGAAAATAAGCTTTCCCCACCCACTAGAATTTCTCTGCTTTTTTAACTGTGTCTTATACTCCCTAACAATCTCCACATAAAGAAGTACAGTAAATAGGGGGCACAGTGGAGTGATTAGAACATTCTGACCATGAGACCTGGGTTCAAATTTCACCATAGTGGATTTGCCAGGGATAAGGTTATCAGTCTGAGTAGACGATCCCAGCTTGCAGCACCATGGGAAAAGTGCCTGAAAACAATACCATGAGTTGTTCCAAGCATTGCAGGTGAAATATGGTAGACAAAACTGTTTGGAAGCAGTCAATGACTGTGCTCACACAAAGTCATCATGACAAAATGTTTGAGTGCGCTGTTGATCACACCAAATTATGTGCTCTTAAAGAAACTGTAATTAAGGTCTGTTCAGCATAGCTGCAGTATAAAACAAAGGTTCATTCTGTGGGTGCTGAAGAAACAAATGTACCTGAGCAGATGTCCTCAACAGGATTAGCTAGCCACTCAAGCATATGTGTGTGTACGTATTGGGGAAAAATATATGACAAAGTGAGAAAGTTTTCTTGTGACACATTTCATCCTTTAGGACTTGATCAGACTAAATTTATTGTATTGCTGTGACTACATATGCTCAAACCAGGATGCTGGGAATTATTTATTTATTTATTTTTTTTTTTTTTTTAAATCTAGCCGATTTCATTTAGATTCTTTTTCTTTCCATCATTTTTGTTAGTAGATAACCCACACTGTAAGAATAAAAGTTCTTCCAGAAATGGCGAAATGTTGTAAGAGATTGGACACAAATTTACTGTAGATGGCCTTGCAATCAAGGCACTCTGTAGATATTTTTGCTGTAGTGAATTGTTTTCTCCTTTGATCAGAATAGAACATTTTATGTCAAAATTGTGGTCAGTCTCATCATACTTTTTTTCTCCCCAATTTTACTCCCTATATATATATATATATAGAGATATAGATATGTGTGTGTGTGTGTGTGTGTGTATATATATATACATACATAGACAATTTTTTTTTTTTTTTCTTATTACCTTAGTTATATTACATATGGAAATGCTTCCTCAATAAATCTAAAAAGTGTAAATAGCCTGAAGAGTCAAACCTTTCTCAATTCAAATGAGAAGATTTAAATATGAAACTTAAGTGTCATATAATAAAAAAAAAAGAATTTGATTGACATTTGATTAGCTAAAGTAGTAATGTTGGTCATGTAGTTTTAATATTGATGATTATTATAATGGTAATATTAGTAATGCTAATAACTAGTAAAGAAATGATATCAAGTATCTATCAGATAGATTTTTAACAGCTTGCATGTAGTAATAGTCACAGGAGGCTGCAGCTGTTCAAATGAAGCCTGGACAAATGTCAGACAGTAATTGGATCTTAACTGAAGATAAGAATTTACTGAGAAGCTGTAATAAGCTGAAAATACAGAAAGAAAATATACTGAGATCAGTATCAGTTATATACACGTGTATGCACATGCATATACCAATTTAAAGATCTTATTCAAAAATCTTATTTAAAAAAAATAAAAAAATACATTAAGTTCAAAGTTTCTCTTCTATTCAAAAGTAAGGCTAAGATAATAGTAGAAATTCTTAAGGATTTCTTTCATGTATTAAGCCAAAGACTTTTTAAAAAATATTTTCTGAAACAAAGAAGCAGAAGAGAAACGAATAAAGGTTTGGCTTGAAATTCATTGATTTTTTTTTTTCTTTCAATCTGAAGCCAAATAGCCAGAAGGATTTTGAAGCTGACTGCATAGAGAGATTAAGTTGGTATAGAAATGATCATTACACAACTCTTTGCAATGTACTTTACACCTAAAATATCAATAAACAAATTAATCATTGCTTATGCAAACATTTCAAGCCATTTTAGAATAATTGTATTTATATATTCATATGCATTCATCTTTATCAGAATAATGTAATTTGTTCACATATTTTCAAGTGAACAGCTTTTAAGTATGAAATAAATAACAGGTGATAAAATGTGTATATTTTAAAAATCTTAATATACAACAAAATGCTTTAATTTAATTGTCCTGGTTGTCGAAGCCTGGGAACACGATTCTAAGAATGTCATTCCAAAAATAAATGTACAAAATGAAATTTTTGCTTAAAATATTTGTCTGGATCATCTCAGCATTACTGTGGGATATGAGATTTTATCACAGATGTAATTTCATATAGAATTTTTTTTTTTTTTTCTAATATTGGATGGAACAATCCATTTCAAAAATTAATTCTAGTCAAGAAGCAGCCAGAGTTGTTGAGGTGGTAATCTCAAACAAGAGAGAGAGAGAGAAAAGAATCAGTTAAAAGGAAAGAATTTAATTATTTTCTGTCTTTGGTAAAAAGCTGGACGGTTATGAAGGATGGGAGAGAAGTATTTTTAAAAAAATATTAATGATGTAATTGCAAAGATAAAAACTAGGGAAAAATTATTTTAAAATATAAATAATGACCAAAAATCCTAAAATAAATAATGATGAATATTTTAAAAATACAAAAACTCATAAAATCCACACCCACACACACAAAAAAGGGGGGGGGAATAAATAAATAAAAATCATGTCTAGTCATAAGACATTGGAAAAATTACTGAGAACAAAAAAATTTGGTAATTGTGGAAAAAGGCTTGGTCATCTACAAGGAATTGGCTTTTTAAACAATCCTAAATTATAAAAATTAACTATCTCAAATATACATCTCAACCATATTCTATAGGTCAAAGGTTAATTCCCCACCCCCGGCCTCCAATTGACCTACCCCAATTAATTATGATTTTTTTTTTCTCTAAAGATTCTGCAAGTCAAAACTGGGACATAACCTCAAGGAAACCAAAAACATTTGAAAAGATTCCAAAGACACATTTAAACAGTAAACCACTCTAAGAATTTTAAGTATAAAAGTCTTAATGTAAATGAAAAATTATAAAAAATGTATTTCAAATATAGAAACCCTATCAAAGTTTTCATTCAGACAGTTATGTGCCATGCATGATACACACTTAGGCAATCATGTATCTTTCAATACATGACTGATGAGGCAGATTTTTTTTCTGCAGTAGGCCAGTTGCTAT
The DNA here is from genome assembly GCA_963932145.1 of Acanthosepion lycidas. Taxonomy (NCBI): domain Eukaryota; kingdom Metazoa; phylum Mollusca; class Cephalopoda; order Sepiida; family Sepiidae; genus Acanthosepion; species Acanthosepion lycidas. The sequence goes on from OZ010577.1 coordinate 19,865,647, forward strand.
CAAAGACTATAGAACCTGATCTGTCCTACTATTTACCCATAGCTGGGGGGTGAAAAAGAGGATTCATACCTTTCCCAAGGGTATTAGCACATAAGTGAATGTAAGGGATTCGAGTGGAATTCAAACTTGGCTCTGATTTCTCAATCAGAGCTGCTATCCGTTACTCCACCACTGAAAAGCTATACATATTAGAAAAATTAAAAGAAAGGAAAAATATATACATATGTAAACACATACTAAAATCATCATTAGAAATTATAAAAATAAAACAAAGATTAATTTTTATATGTTTATTCATGAAAAATTAGTATTAGTTCAGCAAAATCAGAAAATGCTGGATGTAATTAAAAGTCAAGGAGTAGATTTTTTAAACCTCACTTTAATATTTATATTATTAGTATTATTATTATTAAAGCACCAATTAAGACTACTTAGTTTACAGTTTAAAAACATAATTGACAATTCAAGTATCTGTACTTATCTCTCAACAAAAAGGGAAATTTAAAATAGCTTAGAAACCTTCAAGTAGAGTCCATCTAGAAATAGTTTGAAACAATGCACTACTGTTAAGTAATGTGTTTGGATAATGCAGAAGCAGTCAGCAGTTTTTATGAAAAAAAAAAAAAAAAAAAAATTAAATTAAATGAAGCAACTATGCAAAAGAGTAATCCACCTACTTGTAAAAAAAAAAAATAAAAATAAAAAAAAAAGTTCTCCCCTACACCACTTCCTTTTTCTAATCTTTTCCCATATCACTGGCTTGCCAGGCAAACCAACAAGCAATTTAGTTTTATTTGTTTTATGTACAGAATTTATTTTTTATTTTTTTTTTAATTTCTTTAATATTGCACACAAACCATAATGAAAATTTTGCAATTAACTGAGCAGACATTACAAATATTGAGGAGTCAGAAGAGGGACAAAATTAATTTTTTTTTAAATTTATTTTTCCATGTAAAATTCACAAGAGAATACTATTAATTTAGAAAAGTGTGTGTGTACATATATATATATATATATATATATATATATATATTCCCATTACTTGATATTTTATCTGGTGCCTATAAGTCTACAAAGAAATGCTCAGATAAAATAAATAAATTTATTTAGATTGCAAAATTTGTCTTAATACAAAGAGTACTCATTAGTGCATTTTTCTGAACTTTTGCCAAAAATTCTTTTCAAATTTTTATTACAAATATCAAGTCAACAAACAGAATAGTGGTTTCCGGTCATTTTAATATAGTATCAGTCATAACTAATATTGTTGTAAATTAGTCAACAACTATCATGACCACAAAAACTATAAAATAAAACTAAAAATAGGCTAAACAGATACAAAAAAAAATTTATTAAAATTTCAACAGCTTTAGATATTTTTTTTTTTTATTTAAAACTGCTGAAAATCTAGAGCCTATGAATTTAAAAAATAAAAATTAAGTTACAAAATAGTTATGCATAAAACTGATAATTGCTGTTTGGCAGCTTATAAGATAAAAATTTAAAGCAGACTATTAAATGTACTGGTATTACAAATTGGTGGTTGATCACAAAAAGTATTTAAATGTTTTAAGTGAGCAGTCATATATATTGGCAAGAGTGAAGTAGATTTGTAAAACACATTTTATAGACAAGCAAATAGTATACATTTTCTGAATCTTTAGAAGTTAAAGTATTTTTTTTTTAAATTTTAAATCTGTTATGCCATCACATGTTATGCAATATCATTTTCATCTTAAAGACTGCCAAACATAGCAATTATCAATTTCATGCATAACTCTTTTGTAATTATGAAGATTTGGTAAAGTAAATGGTGAAAAAAAGTCAAGGAAGCACAGAATGAGAAAGCATTTAAAGATCATTAATAAAAGAAAAAAAAACTGTTTTATATGTGAAAACAAAAATAAGTGTTCTTAAAATGATATGCAAGACACAGATAAGAAATAGAAATGGGTACAAGTATTAATATCTTTCAAATGGTTCAAATATTTTGATCAGTAGTTTCAAAGTTCTGGAATTGATCACCACAGTCCTGTGGAGGACACACCATAGGATGCACATCTTAACCCACTTGAATTTTACCTGTGTCGACATGAGGGTTTCACCATAGTAGGAAAAGATAGGAATTACTTAAAGGAATTTGTATAACTCGAAATGCATTAAGAGTAGGTCACCAGGGGTAGAAGAAATATCTCTGAATATTCTTTCAAAGTAATGACAACTATATATTGTGAATAATAAAAATTAGATATTGATTAGCATTCACTGTGTATACAGACTACTCTGTAAAATTGATAAGTGGAATTAAAATATAGAAATAGATAGATTAAAAACACAGGCACACAAGTCAACAATGAAAAATACAAATATGTCATTATTTTAATGAAAACAACCTTGATAGATATATATAGTTTGGGAAATGAAAACTTGACAGTTATAGTGTATCAGAAAGGTGTTATTAGGTTGGTGCAAAAATAATGACATAATAATGTCGTTTTTTGACGTTAAAAAATACGTCAAAAAACGACATTATTTTTACACCAACCTAATAATTTTACCCATATACCAGACTTCGGGATTTATATTTGTTTTTTTATGGTTTATCAACTACTTGCAGGTTATTTAAAGTCAGAAATTATTTTTTAGATTGTAAGAATTTGTTTGGAGGTGATTTACTGATACAAGTTCTACTAATTAACCTATAGCTGGTGGAGAAGAGATGGATTCATACCTTTCCCAAGGCATTTACACGCAAGAGAATATGATGAACCCAAATAGATTTGGAACTCGGCACTCCTATTTCCAATTCTGAGCAGTCATCCATTACACCACCCACACATCCACACTATCAACCATCTAGGTACTGACAAGATTTTATGTTGCTTAACTTCATTGTTCATACAAGAATCTGTGTTTCAACGTGATCATGCCAACAAACTTTAGCACCCCCTCCCCACCATCTATATACAGACAAGCAAAGAGTAAGAAATTACAGAACCAATCAAAAAAAAGATTGTTATACTGAATGAAAGATTAAGACTCCAAAGAAAGCTTCAAGTCAAATTTTATACGAGCTTAACACAGCACTTGAATGAGGAGCTGGATGAATTATTAATACAAATTTACAATATTTTCTGAAAGTAAATGAATCAATTTATTCACTCCACAAATTTAGAAAAATTGAATTCAGAAAATATTTTGTTATAAACAATTATCTAAAAGCAATAATTTTTTCTTGTTTATTTCAATCTGATGGAAAACAAGCAAAAAATTTATCTAAGTCATAGGCAAATAAAAAGCACATTAATCAAAAACACTATTCTTTACAGCAATGTCATCGTACTAATTCCATTTGTAGGTTATCTAATATTTTTGTAAGACATTACTCTTTCAATCTTGAAAAGAGTAAAAGTACTTAAGACTGTAAGAATGAAAAACAAACAAATATTGGAATAAACAGAAATACTTTTAGTAGAGTGAGATTAAGAAAAAGAGCCACCAAAGAATTTTAGTTTTTATTTATATTTGAACCAGTCTTGCAGTGAGCTATACAAATAAATGATGGTTTTGTTCTAATGTTACAAACATGGTGGATACAGAGTTTTAGAAATTGTTACAAAAAGAAAGGTTATATAGAAGACAGAGTTTATTTATGGCCTTAAATATCAGTCCACAGAAAAAAATAGGTCAATTTTTTAAAGTTTTGACTTTTATGAAAATGACAATAGTAAAATAATAAAAAAAAAAATCTCTCCAAATGTTCACTAAACATGTTCAAATTTTGACAAACTGTCATATCATTACCAAAAATAAAGAGTACTGTTTAATGTTAAAAAGAAAAGTTTCCAGCATTATAACAAGCCTAAAAAACCCAACCCAGATAACCAGTTAGAAACAAAACCTGTTTAAGCTCAAATAAAGCACTTATAGAATGATAATAATCTGAGAGGTTTGATAAATAAAAATAAAAAAATTAAAGACATAATATTGAAAAGCCAGTAAGAACATGTGTGACAAAGAAAGATACAAGTAATGTACCACAAAAAAAAATGTGTAAAGCCACTTCAGACTTATATTCCATCTCTTAACTGACTTCATAGCAAATTTTTTTATCAACATATATAAATCCAGTTTCAGTTATAACCATATCAACAGTAAAGAAAAATATATTACCAGATTCTATAAATTTGTTTTTTTTTTTTTTTTTTCAGTGGGGGGGTGGGGGGAATAATCACTTAAAGTAAACTTTACAAAATTTAGAAAGTGTTATTAGGTTGGTGCAAAAATAATATCGTTTTTTGACATTAAAAAATACTTCAAAAAACGATAGTATTTTTGCACCAAACTAATATTAACATAAGTTTCAGACATTTCATTTATTTACCAAAGATGAACAGCAAAGTATAAAAAGAGTTTATTTTATATTATTTTCAGACATTATCAAAGCAAGAAGAAAGTAGAAATTAAAAAAAAAAAAAAAAAAAAAGTTCCCCTAACAAAAAAAATTTTGTGAAAATAAATTTGAATATGTATTTGGGACAATTTTTCCAAATTACTTTTTATTTATTTATTGATCTGCCATAAAGAACCACAGTGTGGGTAAATTATACATATACAGAAACACATACATACATACATAAAAGCCTGAGAAACACCAGGCTGTAGAATGAGAGTCAGAATGCTAGTCAAAGAGGTGATTGCCTATAAACCAGTTCTTTATTAATCTGTCTTTACATCTTAGTTGGTTTTGTTCAATATAACTAAAGCCTTGAACCTCATTTTTAAATGAAAATATCACTAAAAACAAAAAAAAAAAAAACAAAAAACAAAAAAACAAACAAACAAAAAAAAAATTCAAATTGTTATATAGATAGTTAACACCTTTATAAATCTTATTTAAGTATGGAAAATTTAAAGAGTGAAGATTTCTATAAATTTTATACTCTTCCTGTAAAATCACAAATAGAAATAATAAAAATTTAAAAGTGTTTCTTTTGTGAAGTCCATCAAATGTTTGTAGCTTTACTACTTAAAGAACAGGAATAAAGTAAATATCTTAGTAAAAAGAACTAAATATTTTATTATTAATTTAACTCCTATCCTTCTGGTTCTAGTTTAAACTAATGCCTTTTTTTCCAATTGTGAGCATTTTGCTTGAAGTTTATATTATCTATATTTCAGATGAAAACTTAAAAATTTTCAAATATATTTCAGTGATATTTTCACTTTTCAAAACTATAATTTATTATTATAGTTTAGATATATGGAATCAAAAAGTGTCAGTTTAAACCGACAGCAAGAGGATATTGTTTAAGTAAACCCTCAATTTAATTGACTGAGTATATGTCATTTTAATAACTAATGGTCATTATCTCACATAATGGTCGTTAATAAAATAAGTATAACTTTCATTAATAGAATAATTATAAAATAGCTTTCATCTTTATTTTACAATACCTGAGTGATCAAAGTTAAGCAGTGTCAATCCCAGTTAGTACTTAGATGGGTTCTATTTTGGAACACCATGTACTGTATGAGACCTACAATCCAAAATAGCTTTTGATTTTAAATAAGACCCCCTCAGCCCCCAATCAATCAATAACAAATTGTTTTTAATAGAACCTAAAATAAATCTTAGAACATGGTTTGGTATAGATTTTTAAGAATTTGGATCACTACCCAAAAGGTTATGAATCACTGATTGAACTATAGTCATAAAAGTTAGTAAATATGTAATATTTGCTAATTTTATATTCTAAGTTCTTGTATAATGTACTAAAGCCTTTTTTTATTCCTCCCACCACAAAAAAAATAAAATAAAATAAAAAAAATTAAAATCCTGGGTTACAAGCAAGACCCTACAAATTTGTTAAATCAAGAGTTTAATACAAATGAATTATCATGACTGAGATCTAACACCAAATGACAATTTAATCTATATTTAAAAAAAAAAAAAAAAAAAAAAAAAAAATGAATGTGAAAGAAAGATAAGAAAAAAATTTAATGCTTACCCGTTCATATCCACCAAGCTTATTTGCATTTTTATAAAATGAAAACAGGTCAACTAGAAAAGAAAAAAAAAAGATTATACAAAAATTAAGTGCATATCAAATTGATAAAGAAAAAAAATTTAATCTTCATAAAGAAATTTTAAGAAAGTATATAAGTACTACTGATTATATTTGAGTAGTTTTAAGTGTGTACAAAAGTTTCCATTGAAAAACTTTCTAGTTAGGTATTCAACCTAGTTAAAAAAAAAAAAAGCAACCTCTGAACTTTTAATTTATAATGTCATGACTACAACCAAAAATCAAAAGAAAGAGGAAATTGTGAGTAAGCAAGTATTATTTTAAAATATTTCTGAAAAGATAAAATGTTCCACTCCTTGTTTTCTGTTGATAATTCTTTTTCAAACTTAACATGGACTAAAATTAAAGCAAATATTCACCGATCAAAATGTTAATTCAGAAGACAGCATTTATCAGCCTCCCACAAAGGTAAATATAACAAGGTTGGATTAATGTACACCCACCCTGCACACGGACATACATATGGGTAGAAGCAGAAATTGCCTAGTCCATGTAGTCTATACCAACCGTAAACCATGACTCCCTCTTCTTTAGTGTAATGAGCAAGTTCTAATGAGGAATTGTAGTTTCCAGAGACATGCTTCAGTGTTGTAATTCAGACAATAATTAACTTGCTACAATTTTTGAAAAATCATTCTCGTCACCAACAAAATGGTGGTGTTGAAAAGGAAAATAAATCATTTTTTTAAAATTTACGGTTGAGACGATGAATTATTTAGGTGGGAAAAAAAAAAAATTCCACTTTTGCTAATCAGTTAACATTAAATTAGTAAAAAGTTATAACAAGAGAAAGAGACAAGAAAAGAAAATATACATATGTAAAACTAATTCAACAGAAGTATGCAATTTAAATCTACTCCTAAAGAATTAATGGATTTTAATTTTTAATCTGTTATATTTATAATACTGCACACTTGAAAAAATTCATTAAAGAAAAAAAAAGGTGTGCACATTTTCTCAAATGTGCAAGCCAGTAGACAAAATAAATATTGTTTAAAATAAAACGGAGGGTCTACTCAAATATGGGTATCCACTAAAAATAACGTTTAAAGCAATAAAAATTAAATCAATAAAATTTTGAACACAAAATAATTATAGTCGTTAACTTGGTACGATACAGATAAAAAAATTATATCAAAAGTTATACTGATCAACCACAATGGTTGACTGAATAACATTTGCAAATCAACTCACTTGTTTTAAATCCAAGAGAAGGAATTCGTTCTATTGGTGTATTTTGTTTCTTCATGAAATTATAGAGTGTAGAAAGAAATTCCTGCTCATCACGAAGAAGGGAATCATTGTTGTATCCATTAACTGTGTCCTCTGTATAATCCTGTACAAAGACACAATGAAAGAAAGAATACAAAAATTGTTAATACCTTTATAACTAAATATTTCATATGATCTTTCATGACTTTCTTCAAAGTGTAACCTTGAACTAGTCTCATTGTTAAAAATCAATAAACAAATAGAAAAGTTAATTTTACTATTTTTTTTTTATTATCTATTTTATGCCAGATGTTATTCTTTTTGTGTGGTGTCCATATTTACCTTGCTAATTACTGACTGGAGAAATGAAAACACTAGAAAATATAATGTTCTATACAAAAAATACTTATAAAATCTAACAAAAGGCTTTTTTTTTTTCTTCTTTTTAACATCACACACAATGATTGGGGAATCAATTGAATAGAATTATTTTCATGAATAAATATCTGCTGGATAGTATTGGGAGAGTAAAAACTTGAAAATTCTAGGTAGTGTTAGTGAGAATCAATCTCTTACCTAACAAGACAATAGGTTGTAATCATAAGATTACAAATTAACTGTGGTAAGAGAGGAAATGTTTTAGTTAAAACAGACATGACAAGAGAATATTAGTTAAACCATTCTCAATGTTCTGGTAGGGGTTACTTGGCAACAATCAAGATTTAATACTATTTAATAATAGATGCATCCTCAAACTTTGGATAGCAAATAACTTAAATTTGGTAAAGTGCCATAAAGACTTATTTAAGATAAAATAAGACTCATATTGGCTTGAACTATATACAAAGTTTCCATTTTAAATGCAGAAAATTATATGCATTTACTTTGAATTTTCAGTCATTCAAATAATTTTTTTTCTGAATATATTGAAACGTTTTTCTTTAAAAATGCTTTAAAATCTTTTGTTAATAACAGATAACAAATTTGTGCTTATTTATACCATTTAAATATTTTCTAAAAATATTTAAAAGTTAATTGGAAAAAGTAGGAAGGAAAAAGGATTTTGGCCTAATAACTCACAGGATTTACTTAGTGAGATTTTTTTTTTTTTAATATAGCTATAACTTAAAAAAAGAAAAAAAAAAAAAAAAAAAAAAAAAAAAAAAAAAAAAGGTTAAAATCCAAAACATTACAGGTATTTATCTCTTATCCAAAATAGGTTTTGAATTTTATAAATGGTAAAATAGATATAAAAGATAAATATTAAATATAAAGCAGACAATTAAGTAAATTGTTAGAATAGTAGTTCCGAACCTTTTTTCCCTCCGGACCACATTTTCATTCAGAAAATTTGCTCATGCCTCACCAAATTTTATGTGATAAAAATGTACATTTAAGAATAAAAAACAGAAGATAAATGTGGATTCAAAGTCAGAACATTATCATTGTTAACTCTCTCCTCCAATTTACAGACCGTAGTTACTATATTCTTTATAAATGACATAATGCAAAATATCACAATGATAAAATCAGTCAATAATTATTTATAACTATTTAAAATGGGACTCATGCATGCAATTACAAGTAATCCATAATAATATTTTAAATTTTGAAATCATTTATTTTTGGCATATGAATTTTTTGAAACTGTTTCTAAATCTTTGTCTTTCAATCATTCCACCTAACCTGCTATCCTCTTCCACCACACCTATCAGATGTCCACGTCACCATTTGGGAACCACTATGTTTGAGAATCGTATGGTCTATAGTGAACCATGCAAATATTTAGATTAAAACTAAATAATATTACAAATTATTTGGACAATTTTAAATTAAATGAGATAGTAGACTATCAAATTACTAGCAGATATTTTGCTATTTTTTTTAAAATAAACTTTAGAAATTGAACAAAACTGGTTTTTATAATTTCAGATAAGAAATTGTTGACCCATATTAAATTTAATTTTCTAACTAAAGAAATTGAGAAAAAAAAAAAAGTCTGAAATAATAATTAAGCATATTTAAAATCCAGCACTGGGACGAATTCAGAAATTCTTTAAGAAGTTTAATGCAAAAGTTAAATATATGGATTTGTAATAGGTACAAGTGTAATTCTACCAATAAATCTCATTGTTACTTATTAGTATCAGCTGCTTCATTTTCTCATCTTACCTGCTAATGATTGTGGTTGTGAATGTTAGTGAAATGAAAATGAATTCCAGGTGGTAATTATTGATTTATAGTAACAACATTCACAGTATAACATACCATAGGAATTTGACATGAGAGAGAGAGAGAGAAAAAAAAAAAAAAAATTTCAATAATTCTCTATTAATTCTTAATTTTTACCATTGGAGTATTTTTGTATGATGTCATACTAACAAAATATCTCATCAGCCACTACAGAACAATATTTGCTTTTATTACCTTTTTACTATCAATGAACTATTTGGAATCACTGATTCACTGCCAGTATAAGAAGACCACAGACAAAAGTTTCTTTTGATTTCTTCAAATAAGGAGATAAAAGAAACTAAAACACAAAGGGGTTACTGAGAGTGAAAGAAACAGAGAGGGCAATAAAAGAAATAGATTCAAAGAGATGGAAGATGACATTGCATTTAAATATACGAAGATCAGTTGATCGGAAATAAATGCAAGAGAAGAAACTACGAGCTGCAGGTAACCAACAGTGAACCTACGAGCTGCAGGTAACCAACAGTGAACCTACGAGCTACACAAGCAGTTAAATCAATAAACACTCCAGCTCAGCCCCAAAATGTTTCTCTTCCAAATGCTGGGAACTAAATTCAGTGGTAGCAATAAAATTTAGTTTTCTTGGGCGGGGGGAGACAGCTACATAATTAATACAAATATAAAGTTTGTCACTTAACTGATTGGTGATCTCAAAATTGGAAAATAATATAATGAAAACACAAAAATCGAAAAAACTGCAGTTAATTGCTAAAACTGCCTGAAGAGTGGGTTGAACAATTACCAAAAAGTTTAATCTACAAATCAAAGTGCAGATAAAGCTGAATATAATATCAATTATCTGGATGACAAATTTATATATATATATATATATATATATATATATATATATATATATATATATATATATATATATATACACACACACACACACACTTCTGAGTTGACAATGCCAATATAGGACTTCTCGGTTGAAACAGCTATTGGAATGAGGTAAATTTTGATTTCTATTCTATGTAATTTATATGCTCTGTTATAATAAATACATTAAGGTTTTTTTGTGGATCAGTTTTAATATTTTATATTATTAGGATTGACTTTGATTATATACCAACAGATTATTTTATATATATATATATATATATATATATATATATATATATATATATATATATGAGAGAGAGAAAACTTTATGAACACTAAATTTTTTTTTTTTAAAAAATGAGTAAGCATGAGATGTGGTAGAAGGTGCGGAGGAGGGGAAAGCAAATGTATTGGAAATGTATCAGTGAGGGATTAAATGAAATATACTTACATTCTTTTCATCCCACTTCAAATGAACTCAAAAGGAACTTTTTAGTATGTGTACAATGTGTCATAATTCCCGATCTTTGATTCAAGAGGTTTTTGATCTGGAAATGTTATTATAGTTAATTTTTCTTGTTGACAAATGTTGCTATGATTACTGTAAGGTTTTGCTTTTCTTTTTTTTAATTTTCCAATTTACAATCTGATTTTTATTTTTTTCTTTCAATTTCCACACATGGTTGGCTAGTTTAGTAGAATTTCTAAGGCCTTCTAGATTAAAAGATGATTTATGATTGTACCACTTTTTAAAGTTACCCTATGTATATTTCTTTTTCTGGCCATTTGTATCTATTACATAAAAAACAGAAAACCTTACAACAATCATAGCAACATTTGTCAACAAGAAAAATTAACTATAACATTTCCAGGCCAAAATAATCTTTTGAATCAGAGATCGGAAATTATGACCAGTTGTATACACACTAAAAAGTTCCTTTTGAGTTCATTTGAAGTGGAATGAAAAGAATGTATGTACATTTCATGTAATCCCTCACCAATACATTTCCAATACACTTGATTTCCCCACTCTTCACTTTCTACCACACCTCATATCTTGTGCTTATTTACTTATTTAAAAAGATAGCGTTCATAAATTTTTTTATTTTTAAATAAAAAAAGTGTTAGGAAATCAATTGACAGAAATCACCTGAAGATACCAAAAGGTTGAAACCAAGGTAGTGGAATTGGCTGATGTCCTAATTTTCTATACTTAAAAGCTCTACATGTTAAATTTAAATCTTTTATATGTATTGAGTAATTTTTAATACTACTGTTACTTGGTCTAATTCAACTTTGACCATTAATAACAATAATAACATTATTATTTATTATATATATATATATATATATATATATATATATATATATATTACACACGTTTTTATGTGGAGTCTTCTTGAAACTCAAAGTGAAATAAACTACTTACTAAATGTTGATATTCTTAAAATCTAAAATTCACTGAACTTGTTTCTATACTAAGTGATTATTCTAATTCCTGGATTAAATGAACTGAACAGATAACAATGGAGATTTGTTTAAAAGATATTTTCTAAAGCTGAAGAGAAAAGGACTATTTAGTTAATAGAAGACAAAAAACATTTTAAACATGTCCCTATTATGAAAAGGTGTTGGTTACGGCTTTGAAATAAAAATATTGTGAAATCTTCTGGTAGATGTTCAATACTGTTAATGTATTATTAGGAACTTAGAAAGAATGTACTGAGATACAGATAAAATTCTATTTAATGTTTTAACTATTCCAAAAAATAATATACTGTTAAATCTCTCTGGAAATATATAACACTGCTAGAATTGTTTAAAGAATGTCATCAGTGGGATATAAAAAGAAAAAGTTCTAAATCTTTTAGAAATAGAGTAATTCTCTCTCCCTCCACTAAGATTCTTAGCTACTTTAACTTTTAGTATTATTCCATACATCAAAAACTTGATACTTCTGAGAAAATAGTATGTCAAGTAAGTTTGTAGGAAAGTTGTAAGTAAAGCCAAATATTTTGAATCTATCATTCAGTTTAATAAGATGACAAGAAGAATTTCCATGGGAGTTCACTGTTAAGCCTACTTTCAATGATCTTTCTCATCTATGCACCCAATGCTTTTCTTTCACTCTTGAACACTGTATCACATTTAAATACAAACGGGAAATATCATTGCATTGATAAAAGACACACACACACACCTTATCACAAACTAGAAACAATAAAAAGATTAAAACTTTCTTTTACTGACAAAATATTCTTTTACCGATTCAAATATCACAGTGTAAGCTGATAAAAAAAGCACTTATTAAAGCAAATTCTTCCTTTCAATTATTTCAAATGAACATAAAAAATACAAGTAAAAGCTAAAAATTAAATTAAATTTTGGTATGAAATTAAAATTTTGTCTTGACACAAAAGTTAAAATGGCTTTCAAGAATCATTACCAAGATTTTTTTTTTTCACATTTCAATATTTACTTTTAAACAAATTTATACCACTTTAGACATTTACACTATTTACATCGTTCAGACTGTTGTCCTCATTTTTATTGCCATATTCATGATGCTCTGATCTTCAGGTGATATACGTTGGAATTTCAAACAGAACACTTTATTTAATCCACGAGGGTAGATGGTTCTAGTTCCATGTGCCATGCCTTTTTTGGATATCACAATATCAGTTAATTCCCTTCAGTAACTTAACTTTTCAAGTTTTTGTTCCCTCTGCTGTCGCCAGGTATTGAACTCACAACTCTGAGTCAAGTCATTTTCTGGATTACTCAACCACTGCTTCAATGAGTGTATTTTTGGGACTTATAAACCTAATGTCTCAGTTTTTTACCAGAGCTCATATTACAATTTTTGTTATTGCCGTTTTTCTCTAGCTTTCTGTATTACTGGTTCCCATATTGTAGTCATGCCTATGCTATACTTTAAATATTTTCAAATCAGTTTATAATTTCAAGCTTCACAAAACCATTATTTTAAATGCAATCTTGGACTTCAACTTTCATGATCTACTTCCACTGATCATTTGATATTCTGGAGAAAAAGAAAACAGATTTTTTTTTGATTTCTTGGAGATTGGAATATTTTTGTTTCCTTGCAAAATTTAAAAATTCTGAAATTCAAATTTCCCCATGAATATTTGCATAATAAGCAACACAGACCAAGGAAAAAAATGATTAAAACTACTGATGTCCATTCAGTTTTAACTGGATTTCATACCTGGTTATGATCAAAGATGTTTAATTACACATGTTGCACATGGAGTACATTTAATTATAAAATAATCTTGTATCAGTAAAGAAATAAGTTCAAAAGTGTTCCTCAGAATATTGGAAAATCTGCTACCCCTCAAAAAGGCATAGTTTAATGGCACAGAAAACATAAAATGAATAAAAATAATGGTTAGTTATTTTGGACTACCTTGATTTTGTTATTTGACTTGTGCTGCTTTGGAGGCAGGCTCTCTCCTGGAGAATCCTCATTGCTGTCAGATGAAAGGGATGCACCTTTCTTTAATTTTTGCTTCTTTTTTCTGGGTCTTCCTTTCAAATTTGGAGCTAAAAAAAAAAAAAAAAAAAAAAAAAAAAAAAAAAAATCACATCAGGAAAATTTTAAGTATTCAAGATGTACCAAGTTATTAAAAATACCACATTGATCAAGGCTACAAGAAAGTCTAACAGCTCTGGGAAAAAAAAAAAAAAAATTAAAATTAGATTCAAACCATTTTTAAATCTGAAGGGAGAAATTCTCACGTAAAAAGCAATTTTCAGGTTTTAATTCTTTTAGAAGATAATTAAATTCTACACTACAAGTAGTAAACTTAAAAACCATAAAACCTAAAAAAAAAAAAAAAAAAAAAAAAAAAAAAAAAAAAAAAAAAAAGAAGTGAGAAAACTTTTCAATATTCAAGTTATGGCATACCATACAATTTCTTATACATACAAGAAACCAACAAGTACACTGTATCAAATATCTTAAACCTGAAGAGTATTTGCTGATGTCAATCCTATTTAAAGACGGAGAGACCGAGGAAAAAAATAAAAATAAAAAAAAAACTTACCCAAATATTCACAGCAAATGTCCAGATTAGCCAAATCTGGATCATTGAAAGTGTCCCTGCAGAACATGATCCGCCCATGACGGGTTTTCATCATGATACCACCACAGGCAGCCACAAAGACATTCTTAAAAAATTTCTCTTTGACATTCTCACATCTTCTAGAGATGGCCCGATAACGGCAGTAAATTGAATAACTCACAATTTTCACCTCTGTATTAACTGGCTCAGTTTCTGAAGAGAAAAGAAAAATACTGCATTTCATAAAATTTTGAAATTAAAATAAAAATGACATAAAATGCATTAGTAAATATTTAAAATTATATCCAATGAATTTTAAACAGTTCCTACCTATGTTGAAGAAAACAAGAAAGCTAAATGTTTAGTTTTGGTTAAGATCTCAAAGTAAACATTAACCTCTGTAAAAGTGATTAGCTAACCTGAATTTTTAAAAAAATATAAACACTTACAAAGAAAAACTTTTAAGTAAATTTAACATCTTCCTCCTCCTCCAATTGATTTAGGAAGGAGGACATTTTTCAAACTGTCATTCTTCCTTGACTTGTGGAAAATTGTTGCAAATTGGTTACAACAAAACAACCTTTTGAAATATAAAAATAATCCAAACCGTTTTCTGTTTTTTTTAAAAAAATACTTAAAAGTATTTGTGGAATGACAATGCATTTCAAAATTTATATATTCATATAAATAAATATCATTTTTAATTATAATAAATTATTTCCTATATCTTTTATGGTTACCTTAAAATTTTTCTTAAATTGCGATAGTTTTTAATAAAACATCATCTGCCTTTAATGTATTGATAGATATTGACACAATTTCTTCTACTTTTAAAGCAAAGATTTACCTTTTCATGTTTAGTATTATTCACCATTAAATCTTATTAAATACACTGAATGCACTTTAAATTAAAACATTTCAAAAATTTATTACAAACAAGCTGTTTTGTAGCCTGTGAAACAGTCTTTATTCACTAATGATTATGCATGTAGTCACATAGTAAATAGAAAGCACATCAAATCTAATGACTGTTTCCTCCTAGGGGAATGCATATTTGAATCCTGACAGAGAGCTCATATTTTTCTTTAATAAGATTTCTCAAATATTCAGGCTTCATATATATTCATATGGTAGGCAAAAAATAAATAAATATACTGTTTAATAAATGGAGCACCTATTTAAATATGAGTATCCACTAAAAATAATGTTTGTTTATATATATATATATATATATATATATAGATAGATAGAGAGAGAGTGAGAAAAGGTTAAGGAGAATGAATGTAAAGTGCAAAAAAAAAAAAAAAAAAAAAAAAAAGACAGAGATAATCACGACATTCTACCCATGCACACATCTGTGCAGACAGGCACATGGGTGCAAACACACACACACACACACTAAGTGGGGGGTCTGTCACCAATGGTAAGTGCTATAAGAAAGAAAAATTGAAAAGTATAAGCCGTCAATTGCTGAAGACAAGTGGATGAACAGGCCTGTCTATGAAAACTGGAGTTGGGATGCTGAAGGTAGCATCAATCAGCTAAATGACAAACCATTTCTTTATTAATCATATATATATATATATATATATATATATATATATAGCGTGTGTAGATACATAATGTATTTAATATTTGTGGATAATTAGGCAACAGTAAGTTTTTCTACATTTCAATCTTTCATAATTAAATTGAAAAAGTAAACTCAAATAAAAATATAGGTTAGAAGAATATTCTGATATATTGTTTCACAAGATGATTTTTGTTATCTGATAAAAGTAACAGCTCACATATAGAAAGAATAAGTTAACAAATTTGTTAATTCTATCAGTAGAAAAATGTCAATTGTTATGTAAAAAAAAACAAAAAAAACATTTGGATTCAATTTATACAAAATCAGGCTTGTGTAAAACAAAAGCAAATTACAATGAATTAATTTTTAAATAAAAAGAATTTAAAAAAAAAAAATACTATTCAAATTTAAAATAATGACTTTATCTCAGTAATAACCTTACTCTACGGCTTATATAATTTGATGATTCTCCAATCTCAAACATAGAAATGTTATCTTGGCTTCAGTGAGATTGTGTTAATGATCTGTGTTCTCAATAACTGTCAAAGTCCTTTAATGCTATCATTAGTTGCTGATATAGTCAAGTATTTCTTCATGGGTATCAGTGGCCAAGTACAATTAAAGAACCAGGCTTTTGAATACTTATTTTCTTAACAGGAGGCACTTTCCATTTAAGATTATCCTAACAGTATTCTTGCTAAATCAACTCCCATTTATTCTTGTGTCTTTCCTTGAATATTTTGATATAGAATAAAAAAGAGGGTTTCTTAATTATGAACAACCTATTCAAAGACACTTTTGTTACTAAATATATTAAATCTTTTTTTTTTTCAGTAATTTTTAAGTTTATCTCAATTTTGTTGCTTTTTATCTTTCAATGCATTTCTAAAAATCAAACAAATAATCTGAGAGACAGAAAATATCAAATTAGAAATTCAGTTAAATTTTAAGCAGTTGACTGATCAACTTATTTGAGAAACTAATTTAGATAAAGAAAATTGCTGTAGTAAGTAACTGCAGGAAGACTGGTAATGTGGGCTCAGCATATAACAGTTTTCTTATGAAAGCCTCAAGGAGTGCTGAGATTAAGAAGAAAGGAACCCCAGTCTAAAGAGCTTCAGTGAGCATCTTTTTGTTCATCTATACAGGCTAGAGAATTGTTTAGCCTCATGAAAAGTGAACGCTAACCTCATTAGCAAGTCTGGGTACAAAAATAAGCTCTATCTCAAGAAAAGGTATAACAATGGAAAAAGAAAACCTCATTGGATCTTTTCCAGTCTTAGATCAAAAGACATTCTGTGCTTCAGACAAATTATGAGTATACCAGTTCTAATAATTTATAGAATATATCAAAGTATCTATTAGAATGTTGATTCCAAGTCCTTATGTCTATACATTATACTGCCTTTTGACATGAGGAAACATTCAAGAAGAAAGGCTTATTTATAAGTTTTATTTTTAACACTGAAAGACGTCAGATCAGTAAATATTCTATATAAAATGGGTATAAAATCAATCTACACACACACACACACACACACACACACACACAGGTGGATCACAATTTTTAGCTGAATTTTGATGTGAAATTTTCACTGAGTCACATCCTGTTTCATTAATGCAGTTTTTTTTTGTTTTTTTTAAATAAAATGTTTTCTGATACTGTTGATTCATCATCAAAACCTAAAAATGTTTGTTCCATGCAAGTAATAAGTGCATCAAGGAAAGATATTATGTTTAAAATATTTGTTGTCTAAAGTAAACACTTTACTTAATAGGCTGCACATTTACTGATGTCTGCATAAAGGACAGAATACCATATATGTACATATTTTACCAGTAATATATTAATTAATATACATGTGTGTGTATGTGTATTTAAAACAGAAGTTTGAATTGGGTTACAAACAGAAAAATATCACTACAAAGAAAAGAATACTGAATTGTTATGTAATATCAGTCGTATATGGCAGTCAATGCTGGACAATCTCCTCACAGGTGAAGAGACTTGAAGCAACAGAATGTGGACTGAACACGTGAGCAACAATGAAGTTCTAGAGACAATGGCAAAAAAAAGACCCTTATACTTAACATAAGGAAAGGATAATTGAAATTTCTTGGGCACATAATGCAGAAAAAGGGCTTGGAAAATTTGATACTCACAGGAAAGATTGAAGAGGGACAGAGGAAAGGAAAGCACAACCTACATGGCAAGCTGGAGTGAATGGATAGCAGAAAAGAGTTTGAGAGAGATGGCAAAAAGACAAAAATTATTAAGAGCAACAAAGGACAGGAAATTATGGAGAGCCATAATCACCAACATCCTGAAGGGACATTGGTACATAGAAGAAGAATCAGTTGCTATCCAAAAATAATACAAACTTGTTGTTTCTGGATATGGCAAAATAAATCACCTAAAATCTTCAGATTGAAACCAAAATAATGTCAAAAACAAAATTATTATTTCTTGATAGTTCACCCAATACAAGGCCCAAAAGCCACTCTAGGTAGAGGATTACTGAATGATATTGTAAAGAATGGTGAAGGAAGAGTATTATGAGGATGGGTAGGATATATATATTGGTTGACAGTGAACTTAAAGAGACCAATTTGTAGTTACCAGAGAAACATGCCACAATGTAATGGTTCTGGGGAAGAAGGTGTCTGAGTGGAACACAAAGAGAATGTGGGTGTGATGTGCCATGCAAAGTCAGAGCTGATGGCACTAAAGAGCAATAATGAAAGACTGGCAACATTCTGTCCATAGGGTAAAGGTTGCATGGTGCATAAGCATTTTTAAATGCTGATGGACAGTGAGGATTGGGTAAGACCAACCCAGATATGGCAGCAATATTCCATTCTGGGTTTCATCTGACTCTTGTAAAAAGAGCATGGCAGAAGGTGTTTCTGGAACAATACAAGGAACTGACCATTCTTTCAACATCTTTAGTGATGACACAATTATATGCATTGAATGATATCAGCCATTGGTCAAAGTAGATGAGCTGACAGACAATGGTCATCAAAGACATTTAGAGGTACACTCATGTAGTGAGGGAATCTCATAAGTATTATTTCTAGTATTTAAAAAAAAAAAAAAAAATCATTTCACCCCTAAGCAAGACAATAAAAGCCATAAAGAAGCAAGGGGTTATTGAAAGTGAAAGTAATAAAGAGGACAATAAAATAACAGGGTTCAAAGAGAAAAAGCTGAAGATGGCGATGGACTTTGCATTTAAATTTTTAAAGATCGTTGTTGACAGGAAATCAAAAAGCTGAAAGAGAGTTCCAAACTATTAGCATAGACCTTATTATCTAGCAATTTTAACAGTGAAATTATGAGATCTAGCTACCAGTCTAGTAATGCACTTAAATTTGTGAAGTCACGGTATCAAAGACAAAAGCTCATCAGATCAATTACCATGTAAATATTCATAGAAAAAGCAGAGAGAAGCAATATTACAGCAGTGAAAAAAATTACTGAAGCCAAGATGTCAGAACCAATGAAGTTGCGGATTCTTTTCTGGATTTTGTTAATAATCTTGATATATAGCAGGAGCACCAGACCAGATATGGCAGCAGTATTCACTGCATGGACAAACTGTATACTTATAAATGTGCAAGATAGATTCAGGTGAGAAAAATTGTCTACCAAGCAGCAAACCTAGTAATCGACTCAATATAATCATTCCACTTCATGTCAGTGAAAGACAGAGAAGGCACAAGGAGTTACACCAGCCCTGGAAGTTAGCATCAGTCATACTGATGAAAGACAAAAGAGATTCTCTAAAATGATAAGACAGCAGTTTTGCTTTAAGGGCATTAAAATTTACAAATCATTTCTTGACCTAGTTAACAGATTGAAGGTCATTTTTGAGGTCAGTTACCAATTTAATTTTATTGACCCTATCAGAAAGGAGTAAATAGTTGTATCATCAGCATAGATATGGAGTCAGGAACTGATGATATCTTTAAGATCATTGATGAAAATGTATGTCCAAGGAGACAACTACATTAAGGCAAAAAGATCTAGAGGAGTGACTGTTCAAGACAACATTCAATGCAGTTTGATAAGAAAGATTGAATCAAATCAAAGAAATAGCCAGGAACACCATAACTCTTGTGAAAAATAACCAGCATGCCAAACCCTGTCAAACACCTTTAAGATATCTAAAGTAACAGCCCTGAGCTTCACCTTATCTAAAGTTTGATAGACTTTCTGCAATAACTATTAAACATCAGCATTTGACCTAGAGAAGCAAAAGTCGTCATATTTGTCTAAAAGAAAACCCTATGATGCTTAACCAATATATTTTGAAGGAGTGAACAGTTTGCCAGAATTCTTAAGAACAGGAAACTCAAAAAAAAAAAAAAAAAAAAAAAAATTTCACACAATCTGGAAATCAAAGAGCAGCAAGTCATCTATTGTAGAGTTTGTAGAGAACAGAGGCCAGTTCAGCAGCACATTTCTTAAGGACACTTGCTGGGATTCATAGCAAAATACATATACAGTATAGCCTCAGTCCTAAGTCGAAGGTCATGCAAACGTACTCCTGATGCATCAAGTGTAAAGTTGGAAGAGAAATTACAAGCAAAGCATTCTGCTTTATTAGCAGAAGATGATAACACTTCAAATTGAAGAGAGGAAAGATTGAGAACTTACCATTATTTAACATATACTTATAGAACAGCCAGTAGTCACAAGAACCAAACTTGTAAAAGGCTATACAGTGTCTCAATATTAGCAAACAATGTCTTAGCCATTCCATATGCTCCCTGTCCAGAAGTGAACTCTGATTCCCTGTTACAATGGTAGGAACTTAACTTTATTACAAGTGGACAAAGAGGTGCCTATTGTGATCATGTTGGTATAACCAGAAAATCATAGTGGTGGGAAAGTAACTGGAGCTGAGTCACAAGATTAGGACCAATAATATTACACATTCTTCTTTGGATCTTATCAAGGGGCTCAATGTAAATAGTAGGGACACTGGACCATATGTGGCAGCAATATTCAAGATATTAAGATTCACAGACAAACAGTAGGCATATAAATATGCAAGATACATTCTGGAGAGAAAAACTGTCTTACTCAACATAGTGAACTAACTTTCTTACAGCTGACCTGACAATGAATTTAATATAGTCTTTCCACTTCATATCAGCAGAGAACGTGAGCCCAAAAAGGCACAACCAGTCACTTTCCTTTAATGCTGATCGGAGGCAGCAAGGTGTCTCTCAGATGATTAATGGAGAGAAGTTTAGTTTTGGAGGTGTTAAAAATAACAAGCCATCTTTTGTCCTCTACGGACTGGAAGTCTTTTTGGACATAGCTGCTATTTTAACCATTTCAGACTGATAAGCCTTCCTATTGAAGCAGGATTAAGTTATTGTCTCATCAGTGTATATACCAAGTTGAGAGCTGATGTCATCAGGAAGGTGATTAATGAAAATTAAAAATAGAGTAGGACCCAAGAATGAATCGCTGGGGGACACATGCATTAGTACAAAAGGATGTAGATGAGTGACTGTTCAGGATAACTCATTTCATGATTTGATAGGAAAGACTGAATCAGTGTCCAGAGGCACTGACTTTTCAGACCTGAATGCCAGTGTCTTTCACAAACCCTGCCTATTCAAACTCAAAGAAAAAAGTTGGAGGAAGGTGATTAATGAAAATTAAAAATAGAGAAGGACCCAAGAATGAATCGCTGGGGGACACATGCATTAGTACAAAAAGATCTAGAGGAGTGGCTGTTCAGGATAACTTTCATTTCATGATTTGATAGGAAAGACTGAACCAGAGACACTGTGGAGAAGAGCTGAATGCCAGACCCTGCCAAAGGCTTTCGAGATGCCCAATGCAAAAGCCCAGGCTTCACAGTTTTTATCTTGGGCATGATAAACCCTTTCTGCAATTATCATCAGTACATCAGCAGTTGAGATATAGAAGCTACATTGCTTGTTGGAGAAAAGGCCCTGCAATGAGAGATAATGAACCAATTCAGCATTGACCAGGGCTTCTAGGAGAAGCCCAAAAAGAGGTAGCTCAGGAGCACACTTTTTAATGACTATGACAGGAATACCATTGGGTTCACATGTTTTGCGGGGGAGGTAGGGATCTAGGTTAGAGATGATAGTAGAAACCATGGAAGGAGGTTATATGCATATCACTCGGAGAATCAGTTATAGGAGGGAAGTTAGGCAGGAATACTCCAGATGAGTCAAGAGTAGAGTTTAAGGAGAATTTATAGGCCAAGCATTCAGCTTTATCAGTAGAGTACGATAACACCTCATATTGATTGAAGAGGAGAGGAATAGAAACCTTACACTTATTTAATGCCCTGTTACAGAGCTGCCAGTAATCACCAGACCCAACTCTTTACGAACAGGAACAATAATGATGAGCAGAAAGAAAAGAGTAATCAGGTGGACAGAAAAACCTCTGCGATGAAAGATGATGAACCAATTCAGCATTGATCAGCAGAGACTCAGTTCTAAGTGGAGAGTTAGGCAGGGATATTCCAGATGACTCAAGAGTAGAGTTTGAGGAGAATGTATGGGTAAAGCATTCAGCTTTATCAGCAGAGGATGATAACACCTCATATTGATTGAAGAGGGGAGGAATAGAAACCTATTGTTATTTTTTAATGTCTTCTAAAATACTTTTTTTCCTGAAAAAAAAAAAAAAAAAAATATTACTGCATAATGTTTTAACTATGTAATTAATATTTACCATTGAATTAAGTGCATGGGCAAGGAAGTTGTGTAAAATGTTTTCATCATTAGACTACAGACTTACTGGTGTGTGAGTGAGAGAGAAAAATATACATTTTTAATGGTAGTTCATAGTATTTTTTTTTTAATTAATGAAAAAATAAAATTAACATCAGGTGATGAAGCAACAAAAATTATCTACAGTTATGATTAATGTTAATTTAGAAAAAACAAACTGATATGAAGTAAAATTATTTTGTGATACATTGACTTTTTTCCATATGCAATTGAGCATCACTTGTAGAAAAGCTCATAAGATATTCATTGGTTTGGCTTCCATGGGGATTAAAATTACATTATTTAATTTCCTCCTGATTCATCTACAACGATACTGTGAAATTAAAATTTCCAGAATTTATTCTTGATTTCTACCTGATGTTAAGGAGGCTTTTTTTTCCTTTTTTTTTTTTTTTTTTTTTTTTTTTTTAAGATATTTATAAAAATAAATAAAACTGATTTAATGTAAGCTTTAAAAATATAGAAGCACTTCCGGTAAACCCAAGTTCTTTAAATTGTAGTATTATTCTTTTAGAATATTTATTTACTAAGTTTATCTTAGCATTTCGTGTGACACAAGGCTGCAAGTGCAGAGCACTCAATGAAAAGAGAACTTCTTTGCATTAAGTTTGCTGACTATTGAACTCCTTGTAATTGCATATATTAAAATATACTACATTCTAAGAAAAAATAAATTTCAGTCATTTAGTCAAAAACATGAGAATCTCCCAAAGATTTATTAAAAACAAAATAAAAGTAAACTAATTGTTAACATTCAAATTTTAAACTGATCTCCTTACTCAAAAGATACCTCAGTAAAAAAAAATAAAAAATAAAATAAAAGCATTAACAGTTTGGACTCGAGGTCACCTAAAAAGCACTTATTAATAATAAAAGTAGTGGAAATAAAATCAGTGGGGTAGAAAAAAAATAAATAGATCAAACTGCTTTCTCCATAACTTTAAAAATTTTACATAGAATTTTTTTTCTCATCTATTTTATTGTGGGACTGTTTACCTAATGTATTTTTCAAACCTATTGAAAAGTTTATATTTCCAAAAGAATTTGACATATATAACTTATCTAGGTTAACAGGTATGAAACTTGTACCTGTACACTAATTATACAGTAGATTCTTTAGGGGAGCATAGGGAAAATTTAATTCAGGAGGTGATGAAAAATTCGTAGCTGACCAAGAAACCAATAAAAACAATGCTAAAATAAAATTATGATGTTAGTCAGATTTTGGTCAAAGAGTAAGACAAACTTTTCAACACCTCAAAGAATTAAAAGATTCACAATTGCAATAATTAAATTGCAAAATTGTTTGGATTACCTAAAGATGCTCACAAAGTTTATATATGTGTTGGTAAGGCAAATTACAAAAATATTTATAAAAGTACATGGAATTAAAGTTTATCTTACCCAAGAAATCTTATCTGAAGACATTCCAGCAATACACTGTGATGAAATTTTGCATATTGACTTATTGAAACATTCTTTCTAAATCAAATCAGACGATTTTAAGTTTTATTTTTTTTTAACTTCTATTATTGACAAGTTGAGAAAAAAAAAAAAAAAAAAACTTTTCTGCCAAGTGCCAAACTAAAAGGGAGAAGGGACTGAATGTTATCATGAGAGATAAAAAAAACCCTATGTTCTTTCTACGTAAACATAAGAGTTGATATCATAACCATTATATTTACACAGCAGAAGATAACTGTTAGGCACTTTAAACTTAGAATCGATTTTCTATAGGAAACATTGCCTGAATTTTCACCATCCAAAATAAATGATCAATTTTAGTCCATTGAATTTACAAAGGTAAAATTAGTTGTTCTCATAAATAAATCCTTCTGGAGGATCTAATCATTTTGATTGAAACAGACGGTGGTGTAAGTTATCAACAAAACCATTCAACAACAAACAATTGCATTTGTTATCTTTCCCCCTTTTCTGCATAAAAAAATTCATAACAATTAAGTTGATCCTAAAAACAATTTTAAACAGGATAAAAGCCAGCACTTGCAATTTTTCTTTAAGAAAAAAAAAAAAAATTGAACAGTATGAAAATCTTAACAGTACAAAAATATCAATGAAGATTTTATTTTTGTAAGCCTATAATTCATAGAGTTTGGTAGTTTCACTCTCGACATCCTGAAAGAATCAACAGTCAAGATATTTACCGAATAAAATACCACTGTATTTCTGAGAAAGCAAACAAAATGAAACTATTTTATCAAGAGGAAGAATAAAAAAAAAAAAAAAAAATAAAAATAAAAAAAATAAAATAAAAAAACACACACACACACACACAAAAATATCCCAAGCAAAACCATTCAAGACAAACATTATTCTTAGATTGGGTAAGATATACAACAGACAAGCGATATACATCAGAAAAACACTTTTCAAGCAGTAAACTCAATTTGCATTAAGCAGCCAACAAATTTGATCAAACTGAGCTTTTTATTGCATGTGTAACCGTAATCTCTTTGATTGTTAGAGAAAGAGAGATAAAGGGAGAGATAGAAAGTGGGAGGGTGTAGCAATGTCATCATGTGAGTGGAGTGAATATGAATCTATTGATTACATTTTGAATATACCAATTGCAAAGGAGGTCAGCAATTTAAATTGAGTCAGTTCTCATGGAGAGATTATCAAGGCTGAAGCAGTTAATAAAAGAGGATAGGAAGAGAAAGGCAACATTAGGCCAGTAAAAAGGAAGAAAGGAGGGGGAAATTCTGGCTTGATTAGTATTTATTAAATTAACACCTAATACATGGACAATATCATTAGTTTTGTGTTAAATAAAAAAAATAAAAATAAAAAAATAAAAAAAGGATTGACCTTAAAAGGACACAAAGATATTGACAACAATATTGTAAAATATCATTACAATTATTACCATTCTGATTTTTTTGTACATACAAGCATTATACATTATTTTTTTTAAAAAACTGAGGAACAGGTATAGTATTTATCCAATCTTCAGTCCTACTAAGCTGGAATCATTTCTAGTTTATGACCGAAATACATGTTCATTTTGGAAAGTGGGAGGCAGAAAATGGGTATTAAAGAGAAAAGATAGTAAAAAAGCTAGAAAATATATATATACACACACACACAGGTTATAGCAGAAATACTTCCCACATATTGGCAAGATATTAGCTAGATGAAGACATTAATGCCATTAATGTTTTACCATTATGTGGGAAGTATTTCTGCTGCACCATATATCACCCCCCCCCACACACACACACATTATATATATATATATATATATATATTAGTTACTCTCACATTTTTATACATCAGGAACAATATTGGGAAAAATGTATGACAAATTGGAAAAATTTTCTTCTGACATGTTTCATCCTTTAGAACATCATTGGAATAAATTTGTTATGTTGGTGTGACTATACACATGTGCATATACAATCAGCTAGATAGAGGAGAAAAAATGAATATAAAAATCCCAGCATCCCTTATTTGTATGCATGTGTAATCACAAACATAAATTTAGTCTGATGAAGTCTTAACAGATGAAACGTGTCCCAAGAAATTTTTTCCCACTTTGTCATACATTTTCCCCCCATATATATATATATATATATATATATATATACACACACACACACACACACAAAGTAGCATAATGGTTAGCCTTAAAGAAAATGGAATCTCAAGCGAGTTTATACTCTTGAGGAGATTGCTTAGTTGGTTAAATTTATAACATGTTGGATTATTTAATGCAGAATCTTGTATGGAGCAATTAGTAAGGATTGAACTTGTTACTCAGTAGTAATGGTTAACCACACTTTGTTGAAGTGCCAGTATCTCTTTGCTGCTGTCTTTTGACATAAATGTCTTGTTACTAGTAGGTCAATAGTTGGCATATATGGGAAAAAAACAATTTCCATAAATTGCCCATAAAATACCTACTTTCTTATAAGAACTACAACCTCTAGAGATTCTATAAAGACACTAAAATTGGTATAGTACCTATGTAAAAAGAGAGAATAGAAAGGGACAGACAAGATCATTTGCATATGGATTGGAGGATCAGTGTAGTATTTCTAACCCTGTCTAACTTAGTATGCGCAAGTTAATTTTACCAATCTGTTCACAAGCAGCAGAATTCTAGCTTAATGAACACACTTGCTTGCTTATTTCCAGATGAAATGTATGAGTCAAGGTAGAATTCACTTGTTAATTTTATACACATTTACTTTTTATCATGACTGTGTATGTCAGACAGATAATTTCCATTATATTTTTAATGTACATTAGAGTTAAATTAAACTTTCAATTAGTATTTAATTAAACGCCAATAAAATCCTGATAACTAACTTGTCAAGTCATAGCTTCTAAAATTATATTTTTATCAACTCAATACTTAGTAGAATTGGTAATTACTAACCTTAATTGTATCATTACTAAGCTTAGCTTCTTCATTTTGTTTATCTGGCATTTGACTTGCCTTTCCAGGAAGGAGAGAATAAATAGTTCAGTTGGTAAGCAAGATTTACATTTTCATAGCATCCACTCACAATTGGAGTAAAGTTACCAGCAGTTAAGTATTCACCAGAAAAAGTTACAAAAAGACTGTGATAAGATGAGAGAATATGACAGCAATAAATATCACGATAAAAGCTGATTGCAAGGGTGGAACAAGTAACAATAGAATGATAAATTTATTTATAAGCATGTTAATCACATATTTAACAATATTAGTTAAGTCAAATTGAGTTGTAAAGTATCAGAGGCCTTTCTGTCAGATATAGTTTATCATAATATCCAGAAATTTCATTAAATGAGATTTCTCACACACACACACACACACACACATTCAGAACCTTCCTAAAGTTGTAGTAAACCATTGCTCCAGCAAATATAATACATTATTTAAATTTGGCCAACACTCTCCTCAAAACAGTTCCTTTGGGAAAATGCAATAATCCTTACACCTGTTCCATGCCTCAAAATACCAGAGATCTTCTCTCAATGAATGTTCAAATTTTCCATCAGAATGTCTCAGCAAACTATATAACCGATTCAAATCATGTGAGAGCTGACAGATTGGTAACAGTCAGTATGGACAAGCTCAACAATTGTTACTCACATTTTCTGCTGTTTTTCTGGCAACACTCATCTAGAACCAACACACAGCCACTTTTGAAATGTGTGCCACTCAAAAATGTGTTCTACTGAAATAATGTTTGCTAAAAGCCCAACAAAGCATTTAGAGGCTATCGTTAACCGATTTACTGAGCTTCATGCAAACATTTGAAACAAGTGCATTGTAAAGATTGCAGAGCTATTTCAATACATTACAAAACCTCATGTAATAATTAAACATAAGTGGATAGGATGAAGTCAATTGGCAGACTGACTCCATAAACTGGGTATCAATATGCATTAGATGCACATATTTTTGTTGTGCAATACAATCACAGTAAATACAGACTTGGAATTTTCTGATAGCTCCTTGCATGTATAATCTCAACATCACTGTTGACATACTTGAAAATTAGAAATTTATGTAACATCTGAACTTGGCATGTGTATTCAGCTTTTATCAGTCTACTAACCTTACCAATACTTCACTGATCACTACTTAGCTTTGAACATTCTCCACATTAATATTTATAGAGGGAGAGAAAATTTGAAAACTTCAGATTTGAACAAGTTTCAATTCCCAATCTGTCTATTTTGCAGAAAAACAAAAAAATAAGTTGAGGGGCACAAATTATATGTATAATATGCAATATATAATGATATTTAACTTAAAGAGAATTTAAGTGTGTGATTTGATTTAGACAGAAGATTAGTCAAATTGAATAAGTTTTTAAATTATTATCAAAAAGATAGTTTCAAAATTTTTCTTGCTACTTTTCCAAAGTTGGTACACTTCAAACAATCAGAGGCAACAGTTAGATATATATATTAAGAAAAAGCAATTGTACGTTTGAATCCAACAGCTTTGGCACTTGGCCATTGTTGGAAAACAGAAATGAACCCATGACACATTGAATTTTAGCAGTTTATCAAATTTTCCTAATAGTGTATAAAATAGAATATTTTCAATGTAATTTATATAAAATAAATTATAAATGAAACTAATTTAGGTTTGTTAAAATAGTTCTTCAAATCAATTGCATAATATTTATTTCTACACACATACACACATGCTTTAAGAAATCATTTTATAAACTAGTCAATTTCAAATTGAACCAATGCTGGACCACAGTCAGCCAGATTACAGAGATACTACCTTTCTTTATAAATTATATTTTGTATTTTTAAAGTGGCTATATCATTTACAAATTTATTTTTCCATTAAAACAAATGAAACATTGTAAAAAGTTATTAATTTCAACAGTATGTACATTTTTTCAATTCATATATATTGTAGCATTAAACATTTACATGAAAAATAACACCTGCTTTCTTTTTTGCTTTTTCGTATAATGCAATTTAAAGTAACTGCTTTAGAAACAGGAAAATGCTTAGAAATGTACTTCCTTTCAAAAAAAATAAAAATAATGAAATAAAATAATAAAAAAAAATACTAAAAAAGCAAAAATATTTCAAGATTTATAGCAAACAAATTTTTCATATTGTGAAAACATTCACACATCTGAAAAGGAAATGTTACATTTTCTAAAAATATTTCATACACTGCATACATTGTGTTAAAGCATGGTATCAATTACTTCTGTTGAGTGAAAACATTTTTATAGATATTACAATTTCAAGTAGAATTGTCCAAAGAAAAACAAACATTTAATTAGGGCATTACACCAATGAGAAGAAATGCTTTATTTAAAATTCTAAAAACCAAGGTTAAAAAAAAAAAAGAAAAGAAAAGAAAAAGAGAAAAAGTCCCCAGAAAGTGACATTTCAAAATACATTAAATAGTGTAAAATCCTCATATGACTCATTTGCTTATCAATTCAAATGGAAGTAAAAATAAAATTCCAATGGCATTTTACTCCCTATGCCTATTGAAGAAATTTTATTTAAATAACAGTATATTTAATGTTTTATAATGTCTGTTCTTTAATAGTTACATTTATATAGACATTTCAGACTTAATCTCTTATTATGGGACAAAGATTTTATATCTATTTTTTTTTTTCTTTTTCCATGTAAGCTTTAGGTGTTAAAGGTTATCTTCTGTAATCTAATAAATTTTGCCGAGAAATATAGTCATAGAAACATAACCATAGAAATGCCATTTCTATGAAAAAGTTATACTTTACAAAAGAACTTCTTACCATAGTATTTGTGATCCTTCTTAATTTCTGGCCATTTAATGTGACTGTTAGCTTGTGTGAATTCCTTCTGCAGCATTTTGACAGATTCCAATGCTGGTAAGACATCATCTTCACACACACCTGTAAATCCAACTGTCCAAGTCACATTGTGAACAATTAACTTCACTAAGTCTTGTAATCGAAGCACCAGCTTTTCAGACAAGGAAAATACTTCATCCTACAAAAGACCAAAAAAAAAAAAAATATAAAAAATAAAATAATTACAGAATTTTTCAGTTACCAAGACATTTTACATCTCATGCCAAAAAAGCCAAAAGTAATATATGTTAAATATATTAATCTTGTAAAATAAATGCTTGACAATGAAAATACATGTAAATGCTATTTTTTTCTTTTAATTAAAATAATTGTCATTTTTCTTCAATCTGAAGTACTGTGGTAAAATTTTGATTCTAAAATATGGTCCTTACCATAAAGTCTTAAATTGGTAGGAATAAATGAAAAGAAGAGCTTCAATAAAGTTTTTTTTTTTTTAAAAGTCAGAAATTGGTAAATAACAATGCCAGATTTGCAAAATTCAAATAAGAGGAGCATTCAAATTAAAAACTACTATAAAATGAAGGTTAGAAAAATAAAGATGGTTTACATGTCTTTATTTTTAAAAAGAAACAGCAACTGAGAGAAAAAAAAAAAAATAAATAAATAAAAAACTGTTGCAGAAAAGAAATGTATAATATTCCAAGCTCATTAAAAAAAAAAAAAAAAAAAAAAAAAAGTCAAATGTGACTATCTTCCTTTTAGGCGGAATTAAGAAACTGAATGTCGTGCATTAGTCAACAACCAATGAAAATATTACCAATTTTGTGTATGGAAGGAGCTGGGTGGGGGGGATGTTTCATAAATTACTAAAAATAACGAAAATACCAGACAAATTTTGTGTGTAAATGCAAACAATTTAAAGAAGACTTATATTTAAGGCAATGTAAATACAAATTATTTATAGATGCAGCCAATTTACAAGAAACATTTCTAAATAGAATTTCTCTTGCACTCAACTACTCGAGTACTATTTTTCACTCAATTCTACAGAGAATTATGGATAAATGTATAGATCTACTCAAAGGCATTTGAGCACAAAACTACAAAGAGAGAGAAAAAAAATACTATTTACAGTCATTTCTTTATTCAAAGTTCAAACTGGAGGAGGAATCATTTATTGAATTCAATTTATCCTTAAAATTTTGTTTTATACCAATTGTCTTAGACATGGAGACTGATTTGCTTTTTCATTGTGCATTATTAAGACTAACAGTTAAAGGGAAATAATTTCAATCACAGATTAAGCTTTTAATAAAATATGGGCACAAAGAACATATGGAATGGATGTGAATTGTTTAAAATAAAACAAACATACACACACATTATATATATATATATATATATATATATATATATATATATATAAATAAACTTTTCCATCACATGGTTGACAAAGAACATATACAGGGTGCAGCAGAAATCCCCACAATGTTGAGACATTAGCTAGATGAAGACACCATTGTCCCTTGCTTAAGATCACTACCATCACACAGGTGACAGTTTAAAATGTGGTGGGGAGTTATTTCTGTCACACCCAATATATTTTTCCCTAAATAATTAATGGATTTTATCTTTTAATTTGATATTTTTATTACTTCAAATGTTATTTTGAGTGGATACCCATATTTAAGTAGATTCTGCTTATTTTAAACTTTATTTCATCTGTCAGCACATTCAAGAAAACCTAAAAAAAAAAAAAAAAAAAAAAAAGGGCACATTTTTCTTTAAGTTTTCTCAAATTGGAAAGTTGGTAGATAAAATAAAATACTGTTTAAAATAAATGGAGCCTCTACTCAAATATGTGTATCCACTAAAAAAGAATGTTTAAAATAATGTATGTGTTTGCTGGATTTCATATAAACAATGTATGGTATTTGTACAGACAAACACACACTGATAAATATTTTTATATTATAACTATACAATTATTTTATAATCATTTTTATAATTACTAGTGATAAAAATAAAAATTTCTATTTGGTAAACTCTTCAAAAACATTCAAAGACAGACAACTGCTTCGAGAAAAGAAAAACTGTATTTCAGAAATAAATTAATAGAAATAGATAATGAGAGAAAGAGAGAAAGAGAGAAGAAAGTTGTTTGTACCAAATGTTCATAACCCCCTCCCATCTCAAGAGAAAGACAAGTTTAAACACTTTAGGAAAGAGGAGTGTAGTATTAATAAATTATGAATAGATCAAGGCTGAAAGTAAAAGATATTAAAAAATAACTACAAAAAAAAAACTCAGTCATTATCCTAAATATTGATTTTTTTTTTTTTTTTTTTTTTTTTTTTTTTTAAGTAGGACATATAAACAGATTTTTAGCAATGGATTCTTTAAAAACTTTCTAAATGAAAGGTTTTGTTATTAGAATTTTACCCATCATAGAACAATGTTTTTTATATTGGAATATATTTGTTATGGGTAATATTAGGTCTTTTTTATTAGACAGATCATCTATATTACAACTGAAGTACCATAAGATGGTAGTAAATTTAAGGGATACATAAGGAAAGCTAACTTTTCAACTGACAGGTAACAGACACTGGCTGTAGTGTATACTATTTTTTTGGCCTTACAATATACTTGCTGTCGCACAAGCTAATTAATCTCTATTAAATGTTGAATTTGCAGAGTAAGAGCATTTTTTTTTTTTTTTGCATCTACTGTTTGAGGAGGTAACTCACTCTACTCAGTCAGCTATCATGGCATGCAAGACATTTTGTCAAGTTAACCCCTGAAAGTCATGGAGAATAGGACTCATGCCTTTTTTTTTTTCAAGGCTGTAATTGTGAAATGAACACAAGCATCCAGAACAGAAATTTGAAGCCTTTGTAGATTCTGTTACATAATGTGTGCAAAGTGAGCAGCAGCAGGAATGTAAAGATTGACAAATCAAGTAAAATTGTAAAGAATGAAATTACATTCAAACATCAAGTGACATTCATAACTACAGCTGTGTTATTCATATAACAAAGACAAATCTGAAAAAGTAATTAACTTTGAACAAAAACTAATATGCAGCAGAATAACAAAAAGGTAGTTAGCCAGTAACAAAGTCTATAAAGATTATTTTAAATACATAACAGATACTAGTAGCTTTGTTTTAATAATGTTTATTAAAAAAAAAAAAAAAAAAAAAAAAAAAAAACTTTTCTAAATAATACCAGAGAGGGAGAGAGGAATAAGAGTAAGGGGAACAGAGAGAGCAATGAGTGAGGCAATAGAGAGAGAGAGAGAGACCAGGCGCAAGATAGGAGCAGGAGGGCCGAGGAAGATAGGAAGCAAGATGACGCCTAACAGGGACAGGGGTGCTGAGAGAGAAAGCAAGATGAGGCCTAACGTGGGGGGGGGGAGAAAAAACAAGATGGGAGCTGGGGGGAGCGAGAAGCTAATATAAGGGTGGGAAAGAGATTGACGGAGAAAGTAAGATGGGGGCCAGGAAAGAGAGAGAGAGAGAGATGTAAGTTAGTTGTTTTATGAAATGCTGACAACTGCCTTGTATATTAAAGTACAGAGAGAGCTGATGAAGCAGCCTGCATTTTGGTTACATGACAACACCTAGTAAGATAATAAAAAAAAAAAAAAAAAAAAAAAAATCTCCCAATATTGTTATATCAGCTACCAATGGAAGATTGCATGCTACAGTTCATATCCTATATGCATAAATATATGTGCAAGCACTTTATTGATAAAATATGCTGAAGTAAATTAATTTATTATAGATTTTTTTTTTTTTAATTAACTGTCATGAAAGATTAGAACATGAAAAATATCAATTAAAAGTAAGTTTTGAAATGTTGGGGGAAGAGGCTTCAGAGAAAAAAAAATGTTGAATAAAGTCAGTATAATTGTAATTAAGTTTTAAACTTAAAAATTTTACTTTGAAAATATTATCAACAAAGGAGATGCTTAAATAAAGCACTCCCAGAATATTATATAACAGAAAGAGAAGGAATGTTTAGATATTAGTTATGTGTAAAAGTAAATAGCACTCTTTATGGGTGGGGGCTGAAAATACAACCGGAAACTTTTGCACATATATAAAATCAGATTTAATTTCAGAATTCTTTAAAATTATTGTATTAAATTAAAAACATTTGACTTTAATAATTATTATTTTGAAAAATATATTTGAAAATAAAAAAAGAAATGCTCAAAGTAAATGGTAACTGTTCACATGTGACAAAATAGATATTATCACAGCTGTTGATGAGGGGAGAGAGAGAGAAAAAAAAGAGAGAGAGAAAAAAAAGAGAGAGAGAAAAAAAAGAGAGAGAGAAAAAAAAGAGAGAGAGAAAAAAAAGAGAGAGAGAAAAAAAAGAGAGAGAGAAAAAAAAGAGAGAGAGAAAAAAGAGAGAGAGAGAAAAAAGAGAGAGAAAGATAAAAAGAGAGAGAAAGATAAAAAGAGAGAGAAAGATAAAAAGAGAGAGAAAGATAAAAAGAGAGAGAAAGATAAAAAGAGAGAGAAAGATAAAAAGAGAGAGAAAGATAAAAAAGAGAGAGAAAGATAAAAAAGAGAGAGAAAGATAAAAAAGAGAGAGAAAGATAAAAAAGAGAGAGAAAGATAAAAAGAGCTATTAAGTGACTAATAAGTGTCATTACCTTTAAAATAGACCATGCTTTTCTTAACAAATAAACAAGTTTGATAGCTGATACAACAAATTTGCACAAAGAAAAAAAAAGAACTTATTTGTTTGGAAAATGCAAGAGTATCAAAACTAAAATTTACTTCTTTATTGAATAACTAAACAAGAATAAAAAATAATTCTTAAAAAAACCTATAGAAGTAAAATAAAATGTTTGTAGCAAGGATATTCAAAAAAGTATAAAACACTTCCTGTTTTTTTCTACAACAGTAGCTACATACTACAATATATATATTTATATATATATAAATAAATAAATGTCATTCTAAGACAAATTCCAATACACAAAATATTTTGAAACTTTTAGTTTGTCTATTAGGAAATAAATTAAAAAAAAAACAAATAGATATTTCTAATTAATATAACATCCTAATTATTGTTTTATTTTTAAAATAAAATTTGCAAGGAAATAATTTTCCTTGTACCTTGCCTTCACAAAGAACATCATTAAATGTAAGCAAACAATGTGCCACAACTGAGGCCTGCACGTGGCATTTCAATTGCTAATAGATTTTAGCCATAAAATGTTAGTCATAACTCTAGCAAAGGGATAGGATTTCACCTTCAACTTCAACATAAAGGTTGAAAACTCAAGTGGTTTAAAGCCAATAATATTCAACACAACTCAGCAAGACTACATATCTCTCTTTTACCCCCCTCCTTGCTTTCAAAAGCACTTGCCTGAAGCTATTCTCTATCCAGATTAATTGCATGGTAAGAGGAGGAATGAGACTACAAAAATTCCACTTTATATAGCTAACTACTTTATACAGGAATCTTTTCTTAAATTAATTTATTCAAATGTATAGAGCAAAGTTTACAGATTCAGAGTGTGTGTGTGTCTTTTATGAACTAGTGATCACCTGATCAAGTCAAAATTAGATGCCATTAAATTATATATTTCTAAGAGTTATAATTTTTGTTGTAAAATTTTTCATTTAATCTTTAAAGATTTAAATTTGAACTTTGTATCACTTTAATTATTACCCTTAATAATAAGCCTGTCTTGTGAAATAATTTTGGGTAATTTATTTTCACTGTTTGGTAAAGAGAATAAATTTGAAATATTAAGTAAAAAAAATAAATAAATAAATTTGAGAAGTAACATTTTTTAATTGTATATTATATTAAAATCAAAAAATTTAGTTCAAAGTAAACCTTTATAATATTAAAAATAAATTATAAATACAAAAATAAAGTGATTTTATGAAATAATGTCTGTAGAGGAAATAATTATATTTAACAAAATATATATGACCTATATTAATTAATATCAAACAAATTTACCAAACTATTTTTTAATTTAGCTTTATAATAATGCAAATTATGCAATAAAAACTTTAATTTGAAAGATTGGGAAAATTAAAGTAAATTAGACGTTTCTTTAAATTCAAATACAATACATTTTTTATTTTAGTACTTTATTTAAGCTAAAAAAAAAAAAAAAAAAAAAAAAAAAAAATGTAACATAATGTAAGAAAATCAATTTAAATATATTTTTTATAATATATTATTTAAAATGATTTTTTAATTTAAAAAGTTAAAATCAACCATAAGTGATTGTATATATTTAAAAAATAGAAAAGTAATTATTAAAAAAAAGAAAGAAATCACATGTTGATATATTATTAAACAAATGATAGCACAAAAGCAAAACAGAAAAAATACCATAATATTGAAGAGAGGTAGGATAGAATAGATATTGATAAAGAAGTTAGAACAGTATACAGCAAAGAAATGTAGACAGGACAATACATAGAGAAAGAGAGTGCTTTGCTAAAGTTAAGTGCTTATATGTAGAGTGCATTTCCTAAAATACTCTTTGGAAAATGTCAGAGAATGTTATAAAAGGGAAGACTGAAGTGTGTATAGCAGCTTTTTGGCTTCAAGGCAACTGAATCTAGTTTAAGTCCATTCAATAGGAATTCAGTTAAAATGTCAAATTATTATTAAAGAACAGATTGAAATTTTACATATCTACATCAAACATGTTATGGCAATTTACTGATTTTAATGACTCATGAAATAAAAAAAAAAAAAAAAAAAAAAAGAGAAATATTAATTATATAAAGAATGGAGTAATTGTCTGAATTAGAGTAGCATTAATGTAGATCAAAGAGAAACAGACTACTGGCTTCATGAGTCAACTCAACAGTACTAAGGGCAGATAACTAAGTTGGGATGAGTAATGAAGTCTCAGCTGTCGTGTATAGGTATTAGTTGCATTTGATTGCAAGACTATGCACTGATTAATACAGGATCAATGAACAAATGACGAGTGGGTATGAAATTAGAAGTAGTGTAAAACAACTTCAAATAATATGACCAAATGATTATTATTTCAAGATGCTTTGGAATAAAAATTAATTTGAAAGATTTATTATATTTTACTACTTATTTGAAGACTAATAAACGTCGATATAAATTAAATTTACAAATATTTCTTAGTGGCGTTTATTTTATTTTTCTTGAAATTAAATTTTTCTTCATGTAAAAGTTCAAATATCATATTTCTCATCTTTTAAGAAAAAGTATTTTTAAATTTATGTATGTATGTATGCATGTATAATTTAAAAATACATTTTCTTAAAAGATGAGGAATATGATACTTGAACTATATATATATATATATATATATATATATAAAAGAATAGATTTATAGAAGAAGTTAATGAAAAAAAAAAAAAAAGGGAATTATAAATGAAGTCAAAATTCTGCATGCAATGTTTATTTAGAATGTAAAATTGCACACCACACCTATATTTTGCTACTTAAATGCAAAGCTGAAGAGTTTACTTGAATATTGCTAGACTGGTAACCAGCCAAGGCTAATTCATAGGTGGGAGAGAAAAAGATTTATATCTTCCAAGTTTATCAGTGTGAAAGGAGGAGCAAACTGTTTCATATTGTCCTTAACAAAAAAAAAAAAAAAAAAAAAAAAAAAAAAAAAAAAAAAAAAACTTAAAGCCTCAAACTCTCAAACTTCAATAATAGAGTAAGATCATCTGGAAAAACATTAATTATTTTTTATTAAATTATTTACTATTTTGCACATTATTAAAAATATGGTTCATCACTACACAGGAATTACCATGTTTCAAAAGCAGAACCTAAAAACTTCAAATTCAATTATAGAATTAGAGTCCCTCTTTAACTTAATTCTGTAACTGAATTTGAAGTTTTTAGTTTCTGTTTTTGAAACATGGCAACTCCTGTGTAGCAATGGGACCATATTTTTAAATTAGTAATATTTATGCTTTGTAGATTTGCATTGAGTATGGTTTTATAAAAATAAAAATATTAATAAGAACACCGGATTATATATCTTACAGTTCTTTCTCCTTATTATAATATAATATAATACAGTATATATAAGGAAAGAAATACAAGTTTTTGTATAGGAATAAAATAAAATTAGAAGAGGCAAATAATTAACTGGGCGGGGAGATAGTGATATTTGTATTTAATGATATTTCTAGCAATAAAAAGAAAATTATTCTCAAAAAGGTTAAAACAGGTTTGAATAAAATCATGTAATAGAAGAAAAAAAAAAAAACAATTTAAAAAGTAACCAGTAACTCCTTTCATAATGAAGAATCCAATGCTTATAAATTAAAATTCTCACAGCCAAATTATTTTATTCATGTAAAAAAAAAAAAAAAAAAAAAAAAAAAAAAAAAAAAAAAGGAAAGTGTTCTATGCTTTATCTGCTAAAGATAAAGAATTTTCAATTCATTTCACTATTTTTAAATTTGTTCTGTAATTCAAAATAGTTTTATAAAACCTGGATACTTTTTTTTTAAATTATTAAAACATGCAAAAACTGGAATAAATAATATTATTCATAATATCATGAAGGTGTTTAACATATGAAACAATCATCTTTTCAATCAATTAGCTGCTTTGTAAGCCTAAAAATTTTTTTGTGTCAATGAAATTTACCCAAATTATATAGATTTTATTTTTAACTAACCATTCCTTTTATAAGCTAACAGGAATAAAAATTAGTATATAAAAAAGCAAAAAAATAAAAATGATTCAAATCAAGTCCAGTTAAAGTATAATAGACAATATAAGCAAAAAGTGGAAAGAAAGAAAAAGAAATGTATTAGGAAAGAATTCAAATGGGAATCAGTGAGTGACTGTCTGACAAAAGCTTGGTTATTCATATAAACAAAGATAAATAGATTAGAAAAGGAAAAGTACAGACTTCCTGCTTTATCTGACTCTGCTAGAAAATGGAGATGAATGTTGATGCTTAGTATAGAGAGTAATCTATGACAAGAATGTCACAAAGTGAACTCACTCAGTGAGTAATACATTACTCAAAATGAATCTTATTCTGCGTGAATATTTGCAAAAAGAAAGACATCATAAGAAATTTATTTTGTATATATGTGAAAACAATGAAAATAAAAGATTAAATAAAAGAAAGAAAAAATTGCATCTTGGGAAAAATTTGACCAGTGATAAAAAGGAAAAAATAAAGAATAATG
This sequence comes from Acanthosepion lycidas, assembly GCA_963932145.1. Taxonomy (NCBI): domain Eukaryota; kingdom Metazoa; phylum Mollusca; class Cephalopoda; order Sepiida; family Sepiidae; genus Acanthosepion; species Acanthosepion lycidas. The sequence goes on from OZ010577.1 coordinate 19,904,994, forward strand.
CACTTAATATATTAGTTGCTTTTGGTATCTTTACTGGTGAAGATGCTTAGAAACGGCATGGATATTCTTTTCAAACAAGTTTTTTTTTTAGTTTCTACTCCTGTCACAACTGATTTTGAATTCACAAAATAAAAAAAATAAAAAATTAACAATACTCAATAGAAGAAAATGTTCAATTTATGTAGGCAAACTTATTAAAAAGATGCAGACAAAATATTGAATAATATTGTATG